>QEIL01000270.1:0-18896 GCA_003116535.1 Paecilomyces niveus | reverse complement strand
GTCAGGTTTACCCTTAGGTCACGGGTCAGATCGGATGTTTTAAAGCGACATCAGGTTAGAGCAACGCTAGCTGAGGGTGGCCGAAGCTCTATACCGGGCATAGCCCGTCACATTACCCCCCTCTGAGGCAGACCAACCTCGTTTGCCTACCGGCCTATTTCAGGCCGCATTCTCTAAAATTAGACATTTCACACTCCTTCAACAACCGGGCTTGTGGCCATCGAACTTCATCGATAACTCTGATCATATCCTCTCACCGTAACCCCATCCCCTCATCGCCCTTCTTTTGCCACAATTCCTGCGGACCCCCTGAAATGCACATTGTTACCAGAAATATGCGTAAGTCATCCCGCAGACAATAGGACGAGCACGACGGACTGTCTAGGTGATGCGGTGCTAGCGCCGCAACGGATACTTCACCACAGGTATTTGGAATCAGTGGCCTTTCTTAGTTGGCTCGCAAGCTCCTGCGGATGCGTTGGGTGGGCGGAGAGCCTTATTGGTGGACACGCCAAGGTAGCGTGTGATTGGCCAATTTATCGCGGGGCCTGACCCGGGCGGGGTTAGCCCTTCAGTGAACCAATGCACCTGGAATGTTGAGCGCTTCCCAAGGTCAATGAAGAGTGCGATTGGCCAAGATATTTTCAGCAAGTCTGGGCCATGTTGTCTCTTTCTTAAGCAACAGGGACACGCCCTGTCCCGATCAATTGCTGGTTTTCGAGGAGTCTCAGCGAATCTCTTCCCCAGCCATCAACTAATAGGGAGACATAATTCATACCCTGCATCTTCACACCTTGAGGATCTCCCTGACTGTGTTCCATATCCAGACCTGGCTCTTTGGAACAGTTGCACCCATGTCGCTTGAATTCTTACCCCGAGAGATACTATATGAGGTTTTGAAACAGGTATTTGAAACAATCAGCTCTGTGACCTTTACTCCAGCCAACATACAAAATCATGGCACACCATGCTAGTATTTGTGTTAAAATGCCCACTCGTTCTTCCCAGCTCTCAACCTTCCGCCGCATGTCCGTTGTACTGGGCGCTGTACAGGCCAAATTTACACGATGGATTACGTTGGTTCGAGTTATCTTTTGGCTTTCCTGATCTCGCCGGCAACCCTGCATGTAACCCTCCTTAGTCTGAGCATACAAAAAAAACCTAAAGAGCGATGGCAAGTAATCACGTGGAGGGAAAGAGCCATCCAACCAATCGTGAGGACGCGGCAGCTGAAGACCCATTTTCACAACCTAGAACTAGAATAGTACCAAGGAGCCGGGTATTGTTGAAGGGATCTACTATGAATTAGGGGCCGACTGGAGGGCAGAAACCCACTACAGCTTAAAGATAATGCATGTATCCGTTAGAGGAACGCCGTCAGTCAGAAACAGCATCATAACAGGAAATGCTGTGACACTAGTCTAGTTTTAAGATGTGATCCGACCGAGGTGACATATTTAGGACCTGTCTAGGCTGATCTAATGAGAATATATACAGCGCTAGGGGAGCACCCGGGAAAAAAAGACATAGTTGCGATCAGTTTGAACGACAGCTCCAATGTTCAGGATCAAAGCCATCCATCCAGTGGGTATAATCGTTCCCACCTTCGACCCACCCATTTATGCCACCAGTAAGAACAAGACCTTGGGGTTTCAGTTGATCCCCTTTGGAGTCTGAGGAAACGTTCTGAGAGTGTGCGTATTCGGACAACAATGTGGCCCCTTTTGGACCGCGGCCACAAGAAGATCCTGTCGACGTTAGTAAATGGCAGTCAGGAGAGGACAAGGAGTCTACGGGTGCAACTAACCGCAAAAGAAGATAATATCCCGTATTCCGGAAGATAAAGTGAGACCATATAAAGTAGGGACGGCAGAAGGAAGACTTTCCATGGGAATGTTCAGAGAGTGTCTAATGGTTCCTCCCTTGAAGTCTCTTCCCCGGAGGTCAACAAGAACGAACTGTTGTCCCGGGGTTTCACCCACAGCCATCATCTAGATATGTATGAATCGATGCCCTTCTTCTAGATACAGGAATAAGGGGTTGAACCTAGTGGTGTTGCCAAGCGGCTAGCACTCACGTGATTCCGCATATTTCCATATCATTAACCGTACCGGTGGAGAGTGGGTTTTAAAGTATTTTTGCTCGCAAAAGGTACTGGCCAGCTCCAAACTGTCGAAATCGCAGGGTTCAAGTGGCCGGGTCGATTAACGGAATAGCTAAGATTGATATCCCAGGGTGATCTGGTTTGCTTAAGTAGTGGCGGCGCAAGCGCAGAATTGGTGTGTGGCGAAGTAGACGTTCCACTATCCGTCTTGGCGACTGGAGACATATATCCAAAAGAGAAAGTCTCTAAGGCGTAGACAAGTGCGTTCCCCCACAAACCAGCAGAATAATGGCTATAAGTAGGAACACGTAATGTTTGAGTCTCTGTACAAAGCACGCAATTTTTCAGTATGGTCACTCTTGATCAGCTCCCTGCGGATATTCTGCATCACTTGGTTCAGGTGCGTTGCTGCCTGTTGCACCGATGAAAGTCGTCACAGAGTCAAAACTGAAATACCTACTAGCTATGTAACAAATCCGATATTTCATCTCTTCGGCTCACCTGCAGCAAGCTTTCGCTCTTTCTGCGCTCTTATATGGACAAACACCTCGTCTCTGAAATCTGCCTCGGAAGTCATCTCCACATCCATAGGGCAGTCGCTACCTCCGCTATTCATGGGCGTGTGATGCTGGATAGATTATTAGAGGCCAACGCTCCTATAGAACAACGCGATAAGAATGGCGAGACCCGCCCTACATGTTGCAGCCCGCCACGGCAACCTGGATGGAGTCTATAGGATCCTTGAAGCTGGTGCCGCCGTGGACCCAGTGTCGTCCCATGAGTGGACACCATTACACTTGGCATGTCGGTACGGACATGCTAATGTTGCACGCATTTTACTAAAATTTGGGGCGGATATCAACAAGAGTGGCTCTTATGGACGGACTGCGTTGGATTATGCCATCCAAAATGGGCATGGAAAATGTCAGAAGATGCTTTGTGAACACGGCGCAAATGACACTGCGAGCTCCTATTGTGACGGGCGTACTTTGATCGGAGAGGTGAAACAGCAATGGGGAATATACAAGCTCAGGCTCAAAGAGTGATTGTTGAAGAACGCAATTCTGGCCACTGTACGCGATTGCGAAGTAACGAGATAGGTGCATGTTTATTGACATTCTTCCAGCGAGGTTCGGCTGTCGGCCTCAACATCTAACACAATTCTTTGCTAGCATTGTGAGTACATCGGATATAAGCTTCGGAACATCAAGAGCTTGCAGCGGAAAGGGACAGAGACCACCTAGGACCTCTCGATTCAGCAGACACTGCCTCCTCAAGTGCCCGTGCTAAGTCCATTTTCAAGTCTTCCACGTCCTCAATCCCAACGCTCAACCGGATCAGATTATCGGTTATTCCGCTCTCTTCCCGAGCTTCCTTTGGCATTCCATTATGTGTCATTGCTGCAGGCACTTCGCACAAGCTTTCTACACCACCCAAGCTTTCCGCTAATGTAAAGAGTCGTGACGATTCACAAAACCTTTGCGCCGCGTTCTTGCCACCGCGAATAAGGAAAGAGATCATTCCTCCACCAAGTCCATTCCGGTGCTGTTTGACGGCAATGTGATGCTGCGGGTGCGTAGACAGCCCCGGATAGTTTACCCCGAGAACATAAGGTGAGTCTTCTAGCATTTTCGCAATGTCAGACGCGTTCCGGGACGCAGCAAGAGAACGAAGATGCAGCGTCTTCACACCACGGTGGGCGAGCCAGCAATCAAAAGGGCTAGGAACAGCTCCAGCAGCATTCTGTATAAAGGCGAGACGTCTGTAAATAGTCGGATCACGAAGCGCTATCGCACCCATAAGTACATCCTAAGTATCCACTTAGAGATTCATCTCCGGGAAAGGGTGGCTCTGTTGGGAGAGTACTCACACTGTGTCCGTTGATATACTTAGTCACTGAATGCAAAACGAGGTCGGCCCCATGTCTCAGTGGATTCTGAATATACGGCGATAGGAAAGTATTGTCCACAATAAGCAATGCATTTCTGCTGTGTGCGGCATCCGCAACAGCTTGGATGTCCACCAGCGACAAAGTTGGGTTGCTTGGTGTTTCGATCCACACTAGCCCAACGGTGTTGTCGCTATTATCAATGACGCTCGCCAGTTCAGACTCGATGTTATCGGTGAAAGTCACTGTACAACCGTAGGATGGCGCCACTTGTGTAAGGTACCTGTGCGTTCCCCCGTAGAGACTTGCCATGCAGATGATATGGGAGTTGGCTGCCAGGCCATGCACAATGGCTCCTATGGCTGCCATGCCCGATGAAAAGGCCAGGGCATAGCTTGCTCCCTCGAGTTCCGAGATAGTCTTCTCAAAACTTTCTCGGTTAGGGTTAGCGGAGCGAGAATAGACGTAAGCTCCTCGAGGCGATGCGACCCGGTCCTGGGAAAAGGTGGTAGAGAGGGAGATCTGTTATCATCAGCATCGGCTCTTAGCAACCGAATCAGTGAGAGATTTACTGGCTCGACTAGGGCTCCTGTATTGGCATCGCGGGGCAAGCCGGATCGGACAGCTCGGGTTGCAAAACCAGTCATTTTGCCAGAGGTTTAACGGATCACAGATATACGCTTCCCTCGCATATATGGGTATTAAATATGGTAGAGCTACTCAAAGACGCGAGAAGGAGGGGCTGATCCGGCCTCAAAGGGGAATCCCTTAGGGCGCGGCTTACGGGGCAGTTTCCTGTCAAGGGTAAGCATAGGGCGTGGATGACGCATATCGTTTAGGGAGACATTATTAGGTTTTACCCAGATACGCTTGTGCGCTTACCAGACTCTAACTTACGGACGTTCAATATCCTCGCTGAGCAACATGCAATTTGTGTTGTCTCCTACCAGGAGACAACTACGTTTGTCACCTGCCTTTATACCATTTAAAATATGGTTCGAATGTAGCGAGCAATGGACCGAATAAAATGAGCTCAACTAAGTCTTTTTGCTATATACGCTTAACATATCCGTTCCCCTTCCATTTTCATATGACCGGGCCGGCTTCACGTATAGCATTCGCGAGAAATGTCCTCTCCCTTGTGCATTTGACCTGTCGCCCTCGCTAGTTGGAACAATGCCATCCCCGCCCTCCACGAGCAGATCCCAGTGCACTCCCTTTAAGCCCCAGGGTGGGCCAGGAAGCTTCGGGTCCTTGTACATAGGGAATTCGAGACACACCAACATGCCCGCTGATGAGAGAAGCTCCGCCATTCGTGATGCCCATTGGGCTCGCATACTTGGGTGGAGGGCACACAGGAACTGCATGGCGTCAGCCCAAAATCTCGGTTGCTCTCGCAGCATAGGGAAAAAAGGCCTTACCGTATAATCATAGATCAGATCGAATGGAGCTTCAGGCTCCCAACCTGATTTGAAGAAGTCTCCTTCAACAAATGTGACTTCGCCTATCGCTTGCTCGTGACTGTCCTCGGAGCTCCAATCTTGCCCGAAGTTGTATGCCTGCGGCGCTGCCAGTTCTGCTTCAGCATATTTCCTGGCAATGGATACTCCGGTTGCCGACACATCCAGTCCGTATACGTCGAATCCATGCAGTGCGAGCATGACAACGTCATAGCCTTTACCACAGCCCTGGGAAGACAGGCTCATCAGAGGATGGTACTGTGAATTTTAAAGCATAGAACACTCACCGGAACAAGCGCTTTCTTCTTGCGTCCCCCTTCGGTCAGAGGGTTGAACAAGTCGCGCCTCTCTTCAATCAGGTCAATCAAGGCGGGTGACGGTTTCCCTCTATCCCAGAGGTCGCTATTATCCGTATCCCACAGTTTGGACCATCCGGAAGCATGTTGTTCGATGTCTCTGGTTCAGTCAGGACTTGTTGATCCATAGCAAGGTGGGTGCGGAACGACATGGCAACATACTCATCCTGAAAATGCCTGACGAGGCGTGTTTGACCCTCTGCGCTTTGAACGGGTTCGGGAGAAGCCATTGTCGTTGTTCCTTTCAAACTGATGTGGCGTATTTGTCTTCGATAGTGCATCCACTTAGCTTATATCCATTGCGCTGCGCTTGGGGTTGAGAAGTAGATCTTGATGTGATGAGAAATACGCTATACCAATTTTGAGTGACGCATTTGAACTACCCGAATGTCCAATCAAAACAAGAGCCATGATTTATGTGGGTCGCAAACATCGTTCTTGCGCCTTTCGTACTCCCGTTACGGGTATAGTACCGGAGTGATTTCTTGGCTTGAATGCCTTATGTTACGAAGATGGCCCTGTTTGGGTAACACAAAGGGCGCACCAAATTAATTCCAAAAGCGCTCAGATCTTGCATCATTTGACGTGTATGATTTACAAATACCTCATGTAGGCCACTGGCTGCGACTCTTTTAAGTAGGCCATATTCGCGGCCGGCTGTTCTATGTATCGCCCCATAATATCTGAACGCAATGGCACAATACATGGGTCAGTTGCTTAGTGACTCCCCTGCAGACCTTATCGGTTGTACGCCCCTCGTTCGATTGAACCGACTTCCGAACTCTTTCGGCATCAAAGCGAGAATATGCGCGAAGCTTGAGTTCTTCAACGCTGCAGGATCAATCAAAGACCGTATTGCCAAGCGCATGGTGGAGCACGCTGAACGAGATGGCCTGATCAGACCAGGAGATACGCTTATCGAAGCTTCCAGTGGAAATACGTGAGTTGGTCTCTAATCACTCCATAAAATGATCGCCACCTAATCTCATACAGTGGCATAGCAATAGCTCTCATGGCAGCGATCAGAGGTTACAAGTGCATCATCGTGTTGTCTGAGAAGATGTCACTCGAAAAAGAACAGGTCCTGCGGGCCCTTGGTGCCAACGTCGTGAGAACACCCGCAGGTGTACCGATTGAGTCTCCCGACTCTATTCTCTCCGTTGCTAGACGTTTGAAGGAAGATATACCGAATTCATGGATTTTGGACCAATATAACAACCCTGAGAATCCCCGCGCCCACGAGTATGGAACTACAGAGGAGATCTGGTATCAAACAGAAGGCAAGGTGGACATTGTGATAGCAGGAGCTGGAACAGGAGGGACCGTCACTGGGTTGGCCAGAGGTCTGAAGACGAAAGACCAAAACATCGTTGTTGTCGGCGTCGACCCCATTGGGTCGATCCTTGCATATCCGACAGAATTGAACGAAGAAAAGGATGAGTATAAAGTGGAGGGTATTGGTTACGATTTCGTACCCGGAGTTTTGGATCGAACAGCACCGGACGTTTGGGTCAAAACTAGCGATAGAGACGCGTTCCGGCTGGCAAGAAGGCTCGTGAAGGAAGAAGGGATTCTTTGTGGGGGATCATCGGGCGCAGCCTTTGCGGGTTTGCTCCAATACTTGAGGATGCGTCCTGAAGACAATTCGGAAGACAAGACGATCGTCCTTATATTCCCAGACAGTCTCAGGAACTACCTGACAAAGTTTGCGGACGACTCGTGGATGGAGAATAATGGATTTACCAGTGAAGCATGAAGTTGGAGTATGACCTGACTCTTGCCTCGGCAGATCCGGCTGAAGTCTCTGAATGTGCAATTAACGTTTCATATACCTCATTCAATTGCGTTTACACCGGTTGCAAAAGTCCCAAAACACAGTAAATTACAGTCCCAACCAGTTCACCTAGCTGCACCTAGCTCAGCGGAAGACTCTCGAGATACCTCCTGTACTCCACAAGACACTCCGGACTTTGCCATGACCATGCCATGCACGTGTTAACCATATGCGAAGGATCCGAAGTAACCACTCCAGCATTGCGACAGAAGGGTGTCCACTGTTCTGCTGACCAGGGAAGACAAAATTCGTTCTCTCCGCCGGTGGAGCTATCAGAGGGTCCAGTCTGAACTGGACCAGAAGCCATGCCCAGGCCGACGCCCTGCTTAAACAATCTAAGCCATTCAGAGTTGTCAGCTGGCGTTTGATTCCACGGGTCGTCATCACAATAAAGAATGCAGCGGGCCTCCTTTTGCAGCATCTCATCCGTAACGATGTCTCCAGAGGCTCGTACCCTCTGTACGAAATCGCTCAACTGCGCTGTGAGATGTTCAAACGGAGTGGGATTTGTCCTTGAAACGATTCCATTATCCGGTTCGCCCGGACCATGGCTTTCTACTGAGCATGAAGCCTTGAAAGGATCCATCCCAGTGGATTCCATCCCTATCAGATAGGGGGGCATGGCATTTTCTACGGCCAAGGCGACGGGTGGGTCAAGTCCTCGACATCCTCGCCAGTCCTTCATTAATGCCCCATTGCGGAAGTGTTGCGCAATATGGTCATTTCTCTCAGACCACAACGTAAATCTCTCATCACAGAAGCCGCACCGTGAATTGACATGCTCCATTCGTGATCTCCACGTATCCATGACCGAAGTCATACAACTAACCCCATGTATCAGACGTAGATGTTGAAACAAGTGGTCTTTGCGATAAAATGTTCGGAAACCTAACGGCTTTTGTTGGCATGAGCTGAACTGGTGGAGCTCTACGTGCGTCGCTGAGGGAAATGGTTCGTCACAGAAGACACAATGCTCCGTCTCGTCCTCTGGGCAATAGTAAACAGGGCCAAACGGAGCACAGGTGAATTTCTCGAGGGATAGGTGTAGCGTCTTCTCATGTCGCGTCCAGTCGTGTTTCGTGCGGAACGTGTCTGTGCAGAATGTGCATTGAAAAGGCCTTCTTTCGGATTTTGCGCCGCTTAACTGCTTTCGTCGTCGCCGGCGTCGGGGCGGTTCGTTGAGGTAAAAACGGCTGAACGACCCTCCAGACCGACTGGACGCGAAGCTGCATGTAGATGAACCAGATGTTGCCGATAACCCAGAACCGGATGCGTTGGAGGATACAACTGATCGAGCGTCATGTACATCCGACGATCCGTTCTGTTGTTTATTGCGAGTAGGCGAACCAAAAGGTTCATAACGGCCCTTAACTCGCCCGCGTGTCTCTTCGCTGGTTACCGCGTGTATAATGGCTTCTAATGGCGCAGGCTCTATTTCTGGGGGTGAATTTTCCCAGCGTTCAAGCGGGCTCAATGAAGGCCATTCCTCAGATGCAACCATGTTAGATTCACGGATGGACTCAGCTAACTCAGGAAACGATTCGCCGTTGCCGACAGAAACACCGCGCTTACGCCGTCTCCTTGCATTTGCAAACCAGGTAGACACCTAAGTGACACTAAGTCCAGTCTCCTCGGCCAAAGAAACTTTTTCGCGTTTTGTTGGATAGGGATTATCAAAGCGACATTCCAACCATTGCCTTTGTGAGAATTGTGCTCGCTTGCCACGCGAACTCTGCAGATGGTACGAGGATTCGGGCATCGGTGCAGACTGTGACAGCTTACTTTCCGGAAGCGCGGCCACATTTCCGTAGGGAAATAATAAGGCATATTCGGTAAGGCATTGGTTCTCGAAAGACAGTGAGTCGGATGGCGTGGGGCTGAATTCCATCAACGCGTAAGATTCGTTCAGTTGTTGCCCCAGTCCAACGGCAAGATCCAAGCCGTCATCTTCCTGTGATCCGTGCTGTGCATTTTTGTTGCTAACATTGTTAAATTATCAGGAGGACGCGTCGCTTTTGACACCACAGATAATTTCATGGAGCGGGGTTCTCTGGAGGTAGTTAATGACGGACCTCTCTCCTAATAAGTGTCGTTGACGTGACTCGTGCGCCCTTGCTATTTCCCCTTCTAGTATAGCGCCGGACCGCTCCTCCAATAACTAGCCCCTACATCCACCAGTCAATCTGTGTATCCATGTGAACCCCCTTTACTGGTGCTATGCAACGCTGACAAATAGCGAGGTAAAATATGCCTCTTGACCGGATAGACGTCACGTTGGCTCACATTCGCTACTTGGCCAAGGAACTCCTAGAGTATTGCAAAAGTGTACTGAAAATCCGCTTCCGCCCTTTCTTGGTGAAAGACGGTAGGAGTTGCTGGACCTGTGCAATCCTACTCAATACGGGATGGTGATATGCCTACAAGGCATACAAGGAGATCCACAGTTGGAAAAAGGCCCTCAATAACATCGGCTTTTATCGACGCGGTGCTGGCTTCCAAAATGAGATTTTGGGGCCATTGTTATATGTTGTTCGCCTACGCTCGAACCACCCAGCTACAGTAAAACATCTGCTGGCTGTCCGTGTCCCGTCATGAGCGTCGGAGCAATGTCTTCGTGCCCCCGGCGGCGAGGAGTGGAGTATTTTCTGGATATAAACCCTAAACCCTTGACTATTTACATGGGAGTCACTGCTTGGACGGGGCTCTGTTACCATATCAAGTGAGGGTTGACTTCCTGCGCCAGCCTACGCCTAGTAGCACCCCCCACAACGGTCCCATGGGAGACCTCTGTGTGATTCAGAAGCTCACTTTTTTGTATGAATGAGAGTGTCGAAGAAATACGACTTCGATCTTCCAGGGAAGGCAACGGTCCGCCTGCAGAGCTGAATTTTCCACGCGTAAAGGCCCTCGAACTGGAAAACTCCCTGGGCTGTCTTCCTCTTTCCGATATCGAATTGCCGGTCTTGACCCAGATCAACTTTAAATTGGGCCCTGGAGACTTTCTTTACGATCTTCCACACCATCTATTGTCGCCGACTTCAGTATTGTCGAAGCTTCCAATCGACCTCGACCTCATGCATGATGAGACCTATTTCGATCCAGATTGGCCAACAACATTGGATAGCCAATATTTGGGAACCCTCGCCCAACTGATATCTCTGCCAAATGTAAGCCTCGGTAGAGATGGAACCACGATTCTTGCCATGTTGCCGTCCTGAATCCTAACCTGGGAGCTGCTTGATATCTATGTATAAGATATCCACGGGAAAGTGTCCATATAACGAGATCGAAGGGTACGGTAGGAGGCAGTAGGAGAGAATAGAGGACTAATCTGCATACTTGGGACGACAGATAGTATTGCTAATCTATGGATCTTGCGGTATTATACTGTACTATGGGAGGCAGTGGTTTTTTAAGAGTCAATTCCATTATCCTGTGCCCCGAGCTCCTATGCTTACTCGATCGCTCGCAAGTCGCTGCTGTCAACGCGTGAGTGGAGGCCAAACGCCCAATGCGCTGTTTCGATTGGTCGCGCCTGCTTTTTCCTTTCTCCTGATATTTCAGGAACGGAGAGGATTGTTATGAACGGGGCCTGTGGCGCAACGGTAGCGGTATGTTCGCAATTAACTAGTTTACCTAAAATCTAAATTCTAATTCTTCTCCTAGCGTTCGACTCCAGATCGAAAGGTTGTTGGTTCAAATCCTGCCGGGCTCATTTTTTTCATTTCTTCTTTTTTTTTTTAAATTTTTGTTCTTAGACTCTTGAGGAATTATTATGCATCTAGATATCATGGCGATTCTCCATACTGTGGTGATGAGACGCGAATGCAATCAGAATTCTATCCATCTCTACTGCACAGTGTGACGGGCTAGGCCCGATATAGGGCTTCGGATACCCTCAGCCAGCATCAACAGCAAGCAACTAGAAGTTTGCAGCCCGGTCTACAAACTTCATTCTGCCACCATTTACCGCCCTATTCATCTCGAGCCTAGGCTCGAGATGATCACGGACCCATATTATTCCGCCCCGAGCTCCCTAGGTAAACAAACCCCTAGTGTTATGGACCAACCATCGAGGGGCACGACGGTGACACCATGATAAGATGAGACCCTACGGCACAGCACTAGGGCAAGAAGACGGGGAGTCACGTGACCTTATGATATATGGAATAATATATTTGCCAAGAAGTGGTATGTATATACCATTATGGTATATGGTATACGGAAAGGTCTACAAAGACCAGGATGGTATATATATACCAAGGAGAAGGATTAGATATATAAAGACACTCATTTCCACCCAGCAGATATATTTAGTTCTTTGTGATTATTCTTCCTATATATTGAATCTATTTCTTTATTAATTATTTCTATCTATTATGAATCAATAAGAATAATACTATTAAGTATATGTACGAAGCAGGCCCTACTTCTGACTCACTTATTGATTATTATTTGTTGAAGATCCGATTGTGATATTGTTATATTAACCCTTCCGCCGAATATACATGATAGGTAGTGTACTGGACACTACGTGAAAATCTCCAAAATATTGCGAGGTCACCAGACGAGACTAAGGTATAGTCGCTTGAACCTTCCCTAACCAATAATAGATAGGTACAAACGAGACCCAGATCTTAGGGCATAACACAATAATCACCCTTAATCCTAATTACTGAAGGTTCAAATATCATCACCATCGAAATATCGACTGTCAATAGGTAATAGTAGGCCAGACAGACTACTCAGCCAGCAGCATCTGGATTAGGTATACCTACCAATGAATAGTTGATGGAAATGGTTAGTCAATTACAAGAATATATAATTCGACTAAAGGAAGCGGGGGCCATACGTCAATCAAAGGCCACACCTTAGTCAAAAGGACCAAAGGTCAAACTACCAAAGCCAGACCCATTCCACGGAGAACGACACAAGTTACAGACGTTCTTGGTACAACTAGACCTTTACTTTAAAATAATAAAGGTTATTGATTTAAAGACTAAAATTATAATAATTATCTCTTATATAAAGGGAGCAGCTTTCGAATAAATCAAACTTATCCTGGAAGATAAAGAAAATAAAAAGGATAATTAAGATAAAATTACCAAAAAAATCTTCCAAGAGTACACAAACTTCAAAAAATAATTTAAGAAAATATTCGGATTTGTCAACAAAACAAAGATTATGGAATAAAAACTTAAATATTTAAGAGACACTAGAATAACATAAGATTATACATCAAAATACCAATAAATTATAGTTTATCTAGGATGGAGTAATAAAATATAACTTGCGATCTATAAGCAGGGACTCAAAGAGAGTGTTCAGGATAAATTAGTAAGGTGAGATAGGCTAGAAGATATCGACAAGCTCATCGAACTATCTATTAGGATCGACAATTAAATCTACGACAAAAAGAAAACATAATAATACACCAAACAATAGAGAAATATTGGGAATCCAGGATTCAACCAATATAAAAATTATAAAAAATAAAAGGCACAAGAAAAGACATCTGATCCTTACAGGCCAAGGCCAATAGAATTAAATATTATAATATATAAACTAACAGATAAGCCTAAAAAAGGGATAGAACAAAAGAAATATAGGTGTTTCAATTATAATAAAAAAGGGTATATAATTAAACAATACAAAAAACCCAAGAAAATAATAACACAGCTCAGAGCTACAAAGAACAATAACAAGAGTAAAGGTTATAACAATATACCTAAAAACCAAGGATAGACGCAGTATGAGTAGGTAACTCAATTAGGTGACAGAGATAAAGAATTAGAATTTTTAGGAATTAAACAAACTAAGTGAGTGTCAGGGATAATTCCACCAGGTAACAGAGATAAATAGCCTCTAGGGATTAAAAAAACTAAATAAACATCACCAAAGCTACCAGAAAAAACTCAGAGAACATACGAAAAAATCAATAAATACCTACAGACAATATGGGACATACCAGAGATTATAAAAAAACTTATAAGGTAATGGACGATACTATCAGTAGAAATAATCAAGGCAATAATTAAACCTATGGATAAACCAGACAAAATATTAAGAAAATACCGAGATAGTCAGAATACACAACAAATATTTGAAGTGTTGGTCGGAATCGACGAACAATCCGAGCCTACAAAGCCAGAAGAATGGTATAATACACAAAATTCACCCAATAAAATTTCAGAAATACCCAAGGAACCTGGGACTCCGGGAATACCAAATTTAGGTAATACTTAGGGAATACTGGAAGTTATTAGTGCCAAGATATAGATAATAGATCCTATTCTATTAAAACTAAATAAAGACCATGAGTCCGGGACTCATCAGCAAAATTCTTTAAAAAAGGTAATAAGGAAGGACTACCATTGTGACAAGTCAGGATATATTTATATAGGATTTCAAAACCATCCATAATATATATATATATATTAGTTAGCGTGTTATAACAATAATTATTTAATACACTATCACAAAAAGCTAAATAAAGACTATTTCCCAAAAAAACCCATAAAGGGAAGAAGAAGGTGTCTAACAACAACGACCAATAGGAGCCATATCCAATTAAAAGTTCGGATTATGGGCCAACCAACTAAAATATTAATTAACTCAGGAATCACAAGGAATTTTATAAATTTAATATTCAAAGAAAAAATCCAAATCCTAGGAAGGAAGAAACAAGTTCCATCCGAAATTATAGGATTAAATAATAAAAACCTTGGAGGATTTATTACCAAAGAGACAAGATACTTGCCAATAATAATTAAAGATTATATAAAATTAATTAATCTTGAAATTATTAAGCTAAGAGAATATAATATAATACTCGAAATACCATAATTTAAAAAACATAACCTAAAAATTAATTAGATAAAAGACAAAATACGATTCACAAGATATAAATATACCCAAATATAACAAACCATTATATTTAAGGTATAAATAAGTAAATTAACCATTAAAAAAACTAAATTAAAAGGAACAACCATAACCTTAGGTTTAGGAGAAATAAGAGTTTCCAGAAGCCTCCAAAGAGATAAGTCGATAAGTGAGACTATATCAAAAAATATATAAATTTAAAAAAAATAATATAACCAAACATATAAATTAAATACAATAAAATAATAAGAACTAGATATTCCGAAGAAATATGAGAGATTCCGGGATCTCTTTGACCCTAGTGTCAATATGGAATTACCAAAACATAACTAATATAACCATAAGATACCAATCATAGAGGGAAAAGAACCCATATACAAACCAATCTACCAGTTATCAGAAACAGAGTCGGCGACCCTCAAAGAATTTATCAGAGAAAATTTTAAGAAGGGATATATTCAACCATCATAATTATTAATAAAATATCCAATCTTATTTATACCAAAGAAAGATAAGAGCCTATAGCTATACGTGGACTATCGACAACTAAATTTAATTATAATTAAAGATAAATATCTATTACCACTAATCACCAAAATTTAAGATAAGGTATAAAGAACAAAGTAGTTTACGAAGTTCAATATTACAGAAGCCTATTATAGATTAAGAATTAAAAAAGGTGATAAATAAAAAATAGCATTTAGAATAAAATACAGACTATATGAATAGTTAGTCATACCATTTAAACTTACGAATACACCAACATTATTTCAAAGATATATTAACTTAGTGTTCGGGGAGTATTTATTTAATTTTATTATGGTTTATTTGGATAATATCTTAGTATTCTCCAAAAACTATAAAGAGTATATTAGATATATTAAATTAATATTATAAAAACTCAGAATCATAAAACTACAATTAAAGCTAAAGAAATACAAATTCCATATACAAAAAATAAATTTCCTAAAATACCAAATTACCATTAAAAAAATTTAGGTAAATAAAGCAAAGGTATAGGCAATCCGGGATTAACCAAAACCTAAGAACCTTAAGGAGTTGTAGTTATTTATAGGAATGGTCAACTATTATCGGCAATATATATAGGATTACACCAATATCATAAAACCTTTATTCCAATTATTTAAGAAAGAGAAAGAATATTAATAGATAAATAAATAAACTAAAATAATAAGAGAAATCAAGGTCAGAATAACGACTATACCGATATTACAGCAATATAACCCAGAATTACCAATATTCATTGAGACCGACATATCCGACTATATAATTAAAGGGGTTATATATCAGCCAAGAACAAATAGAAAATTACTACCAACAGTATACTATTCAAAAAAAATAATACCAATAGAGCTGAATTATAAGATTCATAATAAGGAACTATTAACTATAGTAACAATATTCAAGGTTTAGAAAATCTATCTTAAAGGAGCGAAGCACACGATTACAATCATGATAGACCATAAGAATCTCACCTATTTTACAACAACTAAAGTGTTGATACAAAGGCAGGCTAAATAGGTAAAAATATTATCAGGATATAACTTTATAATTAGATATACCAGCGGAACACAAAATACTAGAGCCAATACTCTTAGCAAATAATCAAATTATAAAAAAGAAATACAAGGGCCGGAGCCAACACTATTATACAAAAACAAAGACGGTACACTAGGATATAATCACCAAGTAGCCACCTTAGTAACTACGATAACCATCAAGGAAGATAACGATATCATTAAATAAATCAAAAAGGCAACACAAGAAGATACAACCTTATAACTTATCAAAAAAAAACAGAAGGATAAGATAACCGAAGAGAATAAATTAGTACACCATCACGGGCTCATCTATATACCATTCATAATAAAAATAGAGATTATTAGGTAATATTATAATCCACTAATAAAAGGGTATTTCGAAATCGAGAAAACGGAGGAGTAGATCTCCAGGAACTACTACTTTCCGAATATACAAAGAATTATATTGGTATATCTCAAAAATTATAATATATATTAGTGGGATAAGTTAGCAAGATATCCACCATACGGGGAGATATAGTCACTTATAATACCTATTAAGCTATAGGAATAAATTACCATAAATTTCATCATATAATTACCAAAATTAAAAGGAAATAACACCATATACAATACAATATTAATAATAATTAAAAAATTAACAAAGCATCTACATGCTATACCTATGAAGGATATAGTAATGGCAGTAGACACAGTATATTTACTAATAAAATATATGTTCTATAAACATGGGATACCAAAAAAGATCACGACGGATCGGGATACCCAATTTACTTCCAAGATATAAAAGATTTTGATGGATATAATTGGTATCGAGTATAGACTTAGTATAGCCTATTATTTTTAAATAGATAGATAAATAGAATATATAAACCAGATAGTTAAATAATATCTACACCACTATATGAACTATAATCAAAACAATTAGATAGAACTGCTACCATTAGCACAATACATATATAATAATTCAATTAATATAACTACGAAAGAGATACCCTTTTATATAAACTATAGGTTTAATCCTAAGTTTAGATACAAACCAAGGGAAACCAAAAAAATAAACCACAAAGTGGAACATAAGGTTCAAAAATTATGGAGAACTTATAAATAATTAAGGTTAGATATCGAGTTTATCAACCTACAAATGGCAATATACTATAACTTTCAAAATCAGAAAGGATCTGACTTCAAGGAGGGGGAAAAAATATATCTCCTACAGCAAAATATCAAGACTAAAAGGCCAAACAACAAGCTTGACAGCAAGAAAATTAAACTATTTATCATTGAACAGAAAATCGGACCAATAAATTACAAATTAAAATTGCCAGAAAGCATAAAACACATACACCCAATTTTTTATATCTTATTATTGGAATTAATACCAGAAAATACTTAGATTAACCAAAACACTAAAATTAATAATAATAAAATTAAAGAATATAAGGTTAAGAAAATTCTGAAGCACAGAAAAGTCAGAAGACAGACCCAATATTTAGTAAAGTGGAAGGGGTACGATACCTCGGAAAACACTTGGGAACCTATTAAGAACTTGACGAATTATTGGTATTTGATATGGTAATACCAGTATCGGCAGAAGCCCAAAAGCCAGGGCTCAGATCCCAAATCAGTTGACTCAGAATAGGATTACCTGAGGTGGCAGCTAGGTGATATTGTTCATCTTCGGTTGCGAGATGATCTAGCTCGGCCAGGTCCTCAGTAGAGAGGGGATTCTCTTTATCCAGCTTATCCATAACCAATGCATCATGATCAAGCATTTTTGAACCACGCTCTTTTAGGAACTTTTGATGCTTTATCAGTCAATTTATTTTCGCAGAAATTTGAGCCTGCTCGGCGAAAGCAGTGGCAAGCTGGGATCGGACCTCGTCCTCAGAACGACGGAGGGATTCCCATTCACGATCGCTATAAAATCATTTTTTATATTTACAACCATGACGAGTACAAGCGGCATAATTCTTATTTTTCGAATCCATAATATAAGGGATATTGTGAGAAAGATACCAGACGCAGGGAACGGAGGCAAAATAGCCTTTCTGCTGAATCAAGTCAGCCTGATAACAACACTCCTTATATCGGTTACGACGGGGAGGTATGGCGAAAACATACTTATAGAAAAGGGTCAAGAATATGATGATAATATGGAAGGAACTTTATTTATATCTTTAAGGGACGAAGACCTTCAGGAGAGGGGAGTGATGTTATGGACTAACCATCGAGGGGCACGACGGTGACGCCATGATAAGATAAGACCCTACGGCACAGCACTAGGGTAAGAAGACGGGGAGTCACGTAACCTTATGGTATATGGAATGGTATATTTGCCAAGAAGTGGTATGTATATACCATTGTGGTATATGGTATACGGAAAGGTCTACAAAGACCAGGATGGTATACATATACCAAGGAGAAGGACTGGATATATAAGGACGCTCATTTCCGCCCAGCAGATATATTTAGTTCTTCGTGATTATTCTTCCTATATATTGAATCTATTTCTTTGTTAGTTACTTCTATCTATTATGGATTAATAAGAATAATACTACTAAGTATATGTACGAAGCAGGCCCTACTTCTGACTCGCTCGTTGATTGTTATTTGTTGAAGATCCGATTGTGATACTGTTGTATCAACCCTTCCGCCGAACATATATGACGGGTAGTGTACTAGACACTACGTGAAGATCTCCGAAGTACTGCGAGGTCACCAGACGAGACTAAGGTATAGTCGCTTGAACCTTCCCTAACCAATAGCAGATAGGCACGAACGAGACCCAGATCCTGGGGCGTAAC
>QEIL01000269.1:0-30734 GCA_003116535.1 Paecilomyces niveus | reverse complement strand
GGGGGACCCTATATAGGATTTGAAGCCGCTGTAGTTAGCTATTTCTTTCCTTCCTTCTGTATGTTTAGTATACTCGTTGAGTCGTCCTAGCTAGTTGAATAAACTACCTCTTGGACCGTTACATTATCTATATTATAGATATCTTTACTATAGATCCTATATTTTTAAATAATATTATGAAATTATATAAACTACTCTTGTATAAGCTTTGGATCTTTATATTTTGTTCGCTAATAGTTATATTTGTGATTATTTCTTATATGGAGTTTAGGATAGTAATAGTATTGGATATATTTTTTTACCTAATTCTTACTAATAATTATAAAGGGTTTTTGTGTGGAGATGTTACGCCCCAGGATCTGGGTCTTGATCGATCTATCTGCTGTGGTTAGGGAAGGTTCAAGCGAGTTACCTTAACTCTCGTCTGGTGATCCTGCAGTCCCTTGAGGATCTTCACGTAGCGTCCAGTACGCTACCCGTCAAGTACTTCTGGCGGAAGGGTTGCTATAACAATAGCACAAGGGGTCTCTCCAAAGTAAACAACGATCAAGTTAGAAGTAGGGCCCACCTCGTATGTATACGCAGTGGTAGTTTTCTTACTGACCCGTAGTAGATAGTAGTAACCAATTCAATGTGTTAGATTGAAAGATACAATAATCACGAAGAACTAAATACAACTACAGGGCGGAAGTGAGCGTCCTTATATATCTAGTCCTTCCTACCATCCTGTCTACCTTCCATGGTCTCCCTAATGGTATATCCAATCATACCTGTCCTTGTCGTATACCATTCTCCTACCATCCTAGTCGTGCCCCTCCATGGTTGGTCCGTAACAGGAGAGTAGTAATTATATTAAATAGTGTATAATTAATATTCGTGGAGGTAAACCACGATAGTATATATTAAGAATCCATAAAGATAGTGTAGATTCTTCACTATCTTTTAATTTTCGATAATTAGCAATTATTTCCTTGTGAGAGGGTGTTCCCTTTAGCCGTGTCATTAATATTCTTGGAGGCATATTAAACACCTTAACTGCTATAGTTATAGATAAAAAAAAGGGCTTTTTTATAAGTATCAAGTGCTAATTGCAAATGCCCTTTTTTTGATACATTAGCTATATTGTGGTTGTTGTGAAAAATGGATATAATAGTGGTGATTCCGCAGGTTGGTGGTGGTTGCGCAGCTCGGTAGTGAATTACGTTACCAGAATAGTGCTAGGACTTTAGGGAGTGACAAGGGAATTAATATAGCATATATGGAGTACACTATACACTTAACTTTAATAATATAAATAAGTATTTATTAATAAAGTGTAAATATTTATTATCATTATTTTAATATAAATATTCTAAAAATATATAAAAATAAATAATATATATTTTTAAAATTAAAATACTATGAGTATTTAATTTAAATATACAATTTACTAAGTTAATTACTATATATAAAAAGTTATAAAAGCCCTTGGATTTATCCATATATATTATTATAGCCTTGGGTTTGCGGCTTGCTACAGCAATGACTCGATTGGTGGGGTTACCAAGCTTAAAAGGGAACGATGACCACTTAACGCGTCCACATTCTCTATCGCGACCCTCATCGAAACACACGCGTTTCCATGCCCTTTTACTGCTAGCGGCACCTGGACCTGGCGACTTGGTGGCACCTCCCTCTTCCTGCGACTCTCACAACCTCAGTCCGGCGCTGCTACTGAAAACTGTGTCTGCGTCTACATTTTCCGGGAACCGAGGGTCAATCAGAGTTTTAGGTGTCTGAAGTGCGGTGTTCACCGGAATCACTTTGATCACCGCTATGGCTTCAAGCGCTGCCTCTCGTATCTCCGTTGGAGCTCTAAGGTATTCTCTGACTTCAAGCATTCTTTCCATGATTGAGCTCGATGTTGATAGGCATTTTCTAAAGTGCAATATTCGATGACTCAAAGGTAGCTGAGCGGGAACCTGTCGTCCAGTGTGTCCAGATAAAACCTCTACCTCCGCAGCAGAATCATCAAGAGCGCTTTCGAGCTGTCTTTAGCGACATTTCGAACTACGTACAGACTATGCTTGCAACCCGTAGGTTCTGTTTGGTGTCTTATTTCTCCTTCGTGTGATCTCAAGAGGATATCTCTAGTTGACTAACATCGTTATATCAGAGGCGAATCATCTCGTTACAAGTGGACTTCTTCGCAAAGGCTGCTTCGTTCGCCTCAAGTCTTTCCAAGCAAATGCTGTCAAGGGCAAGAAGTATGTACCTCAAGTGGGAAATTAGTTCGAGATACTAACTTTATAGGATCTTGATAATATTGGACCTCGAGGTTTTGCAAGAACTCGGGGAGTGTGAGAAGATTGGCGAGCCGAAGCCGCTTGAGAACAAGCCTGATGACGATGAGAAAACACAGTCGACGACAATTTCGAGTAATGGCTTCTACGGCACAAAGACACAGAATCAGCCTCCACCGCAAGGTCGGCGTGCAGAAACACACGCCTCCTCATCATCCTCGGCTTATGCTACAATCTATCCTATTGAGGCCATTTCTCCTTACTCGCACAAATGGACAATTAAGGCACGGTGCACGAGCAAATCGAAGATCAAAACCTGGCACAATAGGAACGGAGAAGGAAAGCTATTCAGCGTCAATCTTCTTGATGATAGTGGCGAGATCCGAGCTACCGGTTTCAACGATCAGTGTGACATGCTCTATGACCTCTTTCAGGAGGGGAGTGTCTACTACATATCCAGTCCCTGTCGGGTCCAGATCGCAAAAAAGCAGTTTACCAATCTCAACAATGATTATGAGTTGACCTTCGAAAGAGACACTGTCGTCGAAAAGGTGAGCGTTACCTTAAGCCCATACGCAGTTGATACTGATGTCGTTGGTTAGGCAGAGGACCAAAATGATGTACCACAAGTCCGGTTCAACTTCACTAGCATTGGCGACCTGCAGGCAGTCGAGAAGGACACCACTATTGACCTGATTGGGGTTTTGAAGGATGCAGGAGAAACATCTCAAATCACATCCAAGACAACCAATAAGCCCTATGACAAACGTGACTTGACTCTTGTTGATAACACTGGGTTCTCTGTTCGTCTGACGGTCTGGGGATCTACAGCAACAGACTTCAGTGCTGCTCCAGAGTCGGTTATCGCCTTCAAAGGAGTGAAGGTGTCAGATTTTGGAGGTAGAAGCCTAAGTTTGCTGAGCTCTGGGTCGATGACCATCGATCCGGACATTGAGGAAGCTCATAAACTCAAAGGCTGGTATGATGCACAAGGCCGGTCTGACACCTTCGCTTCTCATGCATCACTTTCCAGTGCCACGGGTACTGGTCCTGGAAGGCGCGAACAGTTCAAGACTGTGGCGCAGATTCGAGAGGAACAGCTGGGGATGTCTGAGAACGCTGATTTCTTTTCATTGAAAGCCACTGTTATCTACATAAAACAGGATAATGTGGCCTATCCAGCTTGCATTTCCGAAGGCTGCAACAAGAAGGTGACAGAACTCGACCCTGGTCAGTGGCGCTGTGAACGCTGCGACAAAACTCATCCCCGACCAGAATATCGCTACATAATGCTTATCAATGTTAGCGACCACACAGGTCAACTTTGGCTAAGTTGCTTCGATGAAGTGGGAAGAGTTATTATGGGTACCACGGCAAATCAGCTGGTTGATACCAAGCAAAGAGATGACAAAGCAGCAGGAGAAATATTCCAGGATGCTAATTGCCGAACATGGAATTTTAGGTGCAAAGCCAAGACAGATAATTTTGGTGATCAGCAACGGTATGTCCTATTAACTTCTGAAGTTATGAAAACTTACTTTTTAGAATATTGCTAATTTCTTACCAGCGTTCGGTACCAGGTTTCCTCTGCTAGGCCGCTTAATTACTCAGAGGAGGCTTTACACTTGGCTGAAATCATTCAAACATATGCTGTGTAATAAAGCTTTCGTAATATTTGAATAATTATTTTTTTATTAATAAAATATAATAAATAACGTAATCAACCACCGAGTGACCTATACCACCGAGTGGCCCATTTCTCCGCAACCACTAGAATTTCCGCGTCAACATTATCCAATGTGTCTTTTTCTCACTCCTACCATGTGAAAATACCTGTATCTCAAGAAAATCGAATGCAGATGGCTATATCTGCCTATAAAACAAAAAATTTTTGATCTAAAACAGCAGCTGCTGGGGTGTTTGGAGTGCCTAAAACTTCCCTTCGCAATGGGCTTCGTAGCATGAAACCACGCTCAGAAACACGTGCCAATAGCTATAAATTAACAATTTATAAAAAAGATGTCCTTACCAAGCACCTGCTATATGTAGATAAACGATGCTTTTCAATTTAGCCTGAATTTCTGTGTGGAATAACATAAATTTTACTGCGTGAGCGAACACAGGATCCTATAGCAACCCTTGGTATTAACTGGATGTACAAATTTATTAAACATCATCCAGCGCTGCGTACATGATATAATCGGAGAATTATATACCAATATGCAAAACAGGAGGAGTAATAATAGTTTATGACTGTACGCGAAGCTCTTCAAGAATATAGTATCCATGAGGATGATATCTGGAACTTTGGTGAAACTGGCTTTACAATGGGACTCTGCTCAACCTCTAAGGTTATTACTATAATGGAGTGTAATGAAGGATCTCGGAGAGTTATTGAGGGAAATCGTAAATAGGTTATAACTATTGAATATGCAAGCTTAAAAGGGATCTCTATACCCCTATGGATTATCTTAAAAACAAGATCTCAAAAAACAGCCTGGTATCAAGAAGCAACTCTTTTTAATAAAGGCTATGCTATCAAAGAAGTCAGAATGGCTGGACAACAGATAAGATAGGCCTTCTCTGGTTGAAAGAGTAGGTTGAACTATATTCTAAGCACTATTTAACTGGTGCAAAGTGGTCGCTTATTCTTGATGGTTATTCTAGCTATTTAAGTACAGAATTTAATACTTTCTGCAAAGAGCATGTAATTATTTGTCTTTGTATGCCTCCTTATACCTTTTATTTTCTACAACCATTGGATATTGGTGTTTTTGGCCCGCTTAAATGTGCATACGGGAAATTAGTTAAAGGAACAATAGCTACTGGCAATAACCATATTGACAAGGAAAACTTCCTACATCTATATCTACCCATACATAAAAAGGTTTTTAATCAAAAGAATATACACAATGGCTTCGCGGGAACTGGTCTTAAACTACTTGATCAAGACCGGGGTTCTTGAGAAGATTACGTTTCAACTTTATATACTAGTACTACCTTTTGTTAAAGTTGAAGGGTTTGTTTTCTCTGTTTTTCAAATACCTTAGAATTCTCTCCAATTTAATTATAAGGTTCGCAACCTACAAAGAAGTCTTCAAAAGAAAAGAACACTTTTTAGCAGTCCAATATCTCATATTCAATGTCTTGAAAAGGCCGCATAGCAATAAATACAAACCTTCTTCTCCAACAAGAAATTAGTATTCTATAGGCTAAGAATAAACAGAAAAAGAGAAAGAAAGTAAGGAGGTATGCTACTCTAGGTAATGATATAGGAAGGTCAAAATCGTATTCAGCAGCTTAATACACAGGTGTAAGGAGCTAGAGTTCCTAGGAGCCAGCTAACTCCAGGTTGGCTGGCGAAGCGAGGGCGAGACGACGTCGAGTCGCTTGCAAGTCGCCGTTCGGATAATTACTTGGTACTAGGACGTGCGCGAAGGGTTCTCGGCGGTGCAGTTCTAGTAGGGTCATGACAACAGGTTAAGGAGCAGGTTAGCAGGCATCCAGGCCTCGTGTTACGCCCAGTATCTGGGTCTTAACCGTCCTATCTGCTGTGGTTATGTAAAGGATCAAGCGAACCATGTCCGTTAGGTTCTTCGTCTGGTGACTCCCGGAGTCTTATATAGTATCCAGTATACTGCCTACCCGAAGGTCCGTTATCGGTAAGGATTGTCAAAGATACCACAATGGGTCTCTCAATGTAACAACGATTAAGTCAGAAGTAGGGCCCAGCTTGTTCGTAAACTCAGTGGTAGTGTTCTTACTGACCTAAAGCAGATAGCGTAGTAGCATATTGAGAATAATCACGAAGAACTAAATACAACTGCTAGGTGGGAAACCTCCTCCTTATATATCCAGTCCTTCCTATACTATCTCATATACTATCTCCATGGTATAAGCCCTTGGCATACCTATACCTTGTATACCGGTCCGTGCGCTGGTATAATTGACCTGATATCTGCCTGGTTTGTAGTGCTGCGCCGTAGGGTTTCACTCCTATATAGCAGTTGGTGATTTACCCCTCCGTGGTTGGTTCGTAACACTTCGCCAGCGAGCTCCAGCATGCTGCAGTGGCTGTGGGACTGTTGGACATACTATAATAAGTTGTTTTAATAAATAGCTATTTATTCTATCTCTTATATAGTCTAATTTAATTGTCCTGGTGACTGTAAAAGCTTCAAAATTCTGGTGGTCGCGGAGAAATGGCCGCTCCGTGTCGAATTTTTATTGTATATCAAGTCTGCTCATCAAATAGGCAAGGTGGCCGAGTGGTTAAGGCGTTGGTTTTAGGTACACGTCGACTAAGGCGTTGTTTCAGTACACTAAACCACCAATTCGTTTGAGCATGGGTTCGAATCCCATCCTTGTCAACAACTTTTTTTTTATATTTTTTTACTTAGTAAGTAATAATATTATTTATAATTATATAATATATACTATAATATAATAAAATAAAAAACTTTATATATTAATTAATAATATTTAAAATTTTATATTAAGTTAAGTTAAAATTTTAAACTTAACTTAATTTATAAATTTAATTTAAAAAATTTATTATATAATTTAATTACTTAATAAAGTTTAATATAAATTTAAAACTTTTATATAATTATTTAAATAAAATTAATTATAAAATATAATTTAAAATTAATATTAATAAAATTAATTTATTTATTTACTTAATTAAATAATAATAATTAAAAACTTAAAAATTAAAAAAAAATTTTAAGGAAATTTTACTAATATAATTACTTTTTTAAATAAATTAAATTTTAAGTTTATTTTATTAATTTATTAATTAAAATAATATTTTAAAATATATAATATATAATATAAATACTTTAAAATTAAAAATAAATTTAATTTACTTAAATTATTATTATATTATATAATTTAAAAATAAATAATATTATAATAATTTAAAAAATAATTTATTTAACTAATTAAAATAACTTAACAAGTATTTTAAATATATAAAAAAAAATAATAATAATAATATACTACCTTAAAGCTTTTAAATTTTTAAACTTAAAATTTTATATAAATTTTATTTAAGTAAAAAGGAAAAAATTCCTTATATTAAGTGTTTTTAGTAAGCTTAAAGGTTAAGTTTACCCTTAAGTTATAAGTTAAATTAAATATTTTAAAGTAATATTAAGTTAAAATAATATTAACTAAAAGTAGCTAAAGCTTTATACTAAGTATAGCTTATTATAATATATTAAATATTATAAAAATTTTAATATATTAAAAATTATTAAATAAAAAGTTAAATAAACTTAACTTATTTAATTTTTTTAAAATTAAAATAATTAAAATTTAAATATTAAAGTATAATATAATAATTACTTTTAATTTTAATTATTAAAAAAATAAATATTAATATTTTAACTTATTATATTAAGTATATTAATTAATAAATAATTTATAAAAAATAAATTAACTTTAAAAATAAATAAAAAATATTAAATATTAAATTATTAAAGCTTAAAAAAATTTATACTTTAATTTAAATATTATTAAATAATTTAACTTAATTAAATTTTTATTTTAATATAATTAAAATTATAAAATTTAAAAATAAAATTATATAAAAAAAATTAATATTATATTAAAAACTATAAAAAATTATAATTATAAATTAAAATATAATTATTTAAATTTTTTAATAATTATATAATATTTAAAAAATATTTAAAAAATAATTTAAAATTATTTTTAACTTTATAATTAGTATTGGTATTAAGTTGAGTTATAGCTTAACTCAACTCAACTTAGCTTGCTAAAATCCTTAAGTTAAGTTTAACTTCTTAACTTAACTTAATACCTACTATAGGTAAATATAAAGTTAAGTTTAAACTTAACTTAACTTAACTTAACTTAATATTAATACTATTTATAATTAAAATTAAAAATTATAAAATATAAATTAAATTAACTTTAAAATATATATTAAAGTATATATTAAAATTTAAATAAATTATAATATATTTATTATAAAATAACTTAATATAAATAATAAATTTAAAATTAATAATATAAATTAATTATAATATTTAAGTTAATATTAATAAAATTAATTAATTTATTACTTAATTAAATAATAATAATTAAAAACTTAAAGTTAAAAAAATTAAAAAAAATTTCGCTTAAAGAAAAATATCTTAGGGAAATTTTATTAATATAATTACTTTTTAAAATTAATATTAATATTAAGTTAAGTTATAGCTTAACTTAACTTAACTTAATTTTATAATTTAATTTAACTTATAAGCTTTTAAGCTTAGCTTAACTTAAAGTTATATTTTATAATTAATTTTAAATAAATAATTAAATAAAAGTTTTAAACTAGCTTTAAATTATATTAAATAATTAAATTATATATTAAGTTTATTAAGTTAAACTTATAAATTAAGTTAAGTTAAAACCTTTAACTTAACTTAATTTAATATTAATATTATTTATAAATATTTTTTATTAAATAAAAATTAAAAATTAAAAATTAAACTTAAATTAAAAAATAATTTAAATAATAAAATACTTAAGGGGAATATTTTAATAATTTTATAAATTTTTTTTTAAAATTTTTTTTTAATTTAATTTTTTTAAATAATATTATTATTAAATTAAATATTATATTAAATTAAATTTTTTATTATTTATTATTATTTATTATTATTTTTTATTATTTTTTACTTTTTAAAAATTTTATTTAAATATATTAAATAAATTATTAAAAGTTATAATATAATTATTATAGCTTTAATTTATAAAGTAATTAGTTATATAGTAAAATTATATAATTTCTTATATATTAATAATAATTACTTTAGGAATTATTATTTTTTATTTTTATTTTTAATATTTTTATATTAATTATTTAAATAATTATAACTTTTATATTTTAACTTAAATTATTATAATAATAAATAAACTTTAAATTAATTAAAAACTTAAAATTAAAAACTTTAAAAATAATTAAATTAATTAATTAATTTATTAAATAAACTTTTTTTTAAAATAAAAAATACTTATAAAAACTTTTAAAATTAAATTTTAATAATAAAAAAATTAATATATTTTTTATATTTTAAATTAAATTTATAAATTAAAATAAATTTTTAAATACTTATAAAAAAAACTTAATATACTTATAAAATAAAATTTTTTATATATAAAAAATTATAAAAATAAAAAGCTTTATAAAAGTAACTTTACTTATTATTATAAAAAAATTTTTTAAAAAATTTTAAATTATAAAAATAAATAAATTTAAAAACTTATTAAAAAATATAATAAATATAAAAATATTTTTATAAAAGAAACTTTTTAAACTTATATAAAAGTTTTAAAAATTAACTTACTTAAATTAAAAATAAACTTTAAGTTAATAT
The DNA here is from genome assembly GCA_003116535.1 of Paecilomyces niveus. NCBI lineage: Eukaryota > Fungi > Ascomycota > Eurotiomycetes > Eurotiales > Thermoascaceae > Paecilomyces > Paecilomyces niveus. The sequence continues at coordinate 21,058 of QEIL01000269.1, read as the reverse complement.
TAATTATTATAAAAAAAATTTATTTAAATTATATATTTAAAGTTAATTAAGTAAAAAAGCTTTAATTTATATTACTTTTTAATTTAAAAGGAAATTTAATTATTTATATAAAATTATAAATAATATTTTTATTTATTTTTAAATTATTTTTTATAATTTCTTTATTAAATTTATAAAACTTATATATAAATAAAAAATATATTTAATAAAAAAAATATAAAATTAAATTATTTAATAAAGTTATTTTTTTTAAATTTATATTATTATATATTAATAAGTAATTTATACTTTTAAATTAATAATAAAAAAATTTATATTATTAATTATTTAAATTATACTTTATATTTTATTAAAAGTTTTATAAAAAATAAAACTTTTATTAATATTAAATTTAAAAAATATTTTTCTTTTAATTATAAAACTTTAATAAAAAAAATATTTTTATTATAAAAATAAAATATATAATATTAAATTACTCTTTAAAGAAATTACCTTTAAAAATTTAAAATATTAATAAAAAAATTTAAATTTAAATTTAAACTTAAAAAAAATTAACCTTTAAGTAAAGTTTCTTACTTAAAAAAAATTTATAAATTAAAATTAATAAAAATAAATTTAAATTATTTCCTTAAAAAATTATACTTAGTTAAATTTAATATAATTACTTTATTAAATTTTAAAGTAAATAAACTTTGTTTTTTAAATAATTTAATTATTATTTTAATATTTTAATTTTTAAAAATTTTATTAATTTCTTTAAATTTACTTTATAATATTAAAAAATATAATAAATAAACTTATAAAAAAATAATTTATTTTATTAAATATAAAAACTTAATAAATAATTTAATTAAAAAATAACTTTTATATATAAATTTTTTAATAAAAATTTATAATTATAAAAAAAACTTATAATAATTTATTTTAAATTTAAAATATTAATAAAATATAAATTAATATAATTAACTAATAAAATAATAAAATTTTAATATTAATTACTTTACTTTAAAAAAATTAATTTTTAAATTATTATTACTAGTATTAATATTAAGTTAAGTTATAGCTTAACTTAACTTAACTTAACTTATTAAAACTTTTAAGTTAAGCTTAACTTAATACTTATTATAAGTAAATATAAAATTAAGTTTATATAATAAGCTATGCTTAGTATAAAGCTTTGGCTACTTTTAACTTATTTACTTAATATTTTATTACTTTTTATTATTTATAAAAAAAATTAATATTATTAATTATTTAATTTTTAATATAAAGAAATTAATAATATTAAGCTTAAGGATTTAAGTCTTAAATCCCTATACTTAAAACTTATATTAATAAGCTTACTATAATTAATTAATAAAAAGTTTTAGGAAAAAAAAGGGGACTTTATATAAGATTTAAAGCTACTGTAGTTAGCTATTTCTTTCCTTTCTTTTATATATTTAATATACTTGTTAAGTTATTTTAATTAGTTAAATAAATTACTTTTTAAATTATTATAATTTAAGCTTAACTTAACTTAACCTTTAAGCTAAGCTTAAAATTTTAACTTAACTTAACTTAAATATTAATATTAATTATTATTAAAATAAATTAAGTTTTTTAAGGTAAAAATAAAAATTTTAATTAACTTAAATTAATATTAGTATTAAGTTAAGTTAAGTTGTAAAATTAAGCTTAACTTAATAAGTTAAGTTAAAGGTTTTAACTTAGCTTAACTTATAAGTTTAGCTTAATAAGCTTAGTATATAATTTAATTACTTAATATAATTTAAAGTTAGTTTAAAACTTTTATTTAATTACTTACTTAAAATTAATTATAAAGTATAACTTTAAGTTAAGTTAAGCTTAAAAGCTTATAAGTTAAATTAAATTATAAAACTAAGCTTAACTTAAAAATTTTAATAAGTTAAGTTAAGTTAAATTAAGCTATAACTTAACTTAATATTAATATTAACTTAAACTTAAAGTTAAAAATTTTAAAAAAAATTATTATTAACTTAAATATAATTATAATAAAAGCTACAAACTTTATTAAAATACTTAAAAAAAAAGTTAAAATTTTTACTATAAACTTTTATAAAATTAATAAAATAATTAAAAAAAATTATAATAAAAAAAATTTCTTAATTTATATTAAAATTATATTAATATTTTCTTTAAGTAAGCTTTAAATAAATTACCTTTGTATTAACTTTATAATTATTAAATTTAATTTAAAGAAAATATTTTTTATAAATATAAATTACTTTATTAATATTAATATTAAATTAAGTTAAGTTAAAATTTTAAGCTTAGTTTATAAGTTTAACTTAATTAATAATTTAAAAAAAAAATTTATTATTATTAATAACGAAAATTTTATTTTTTATATTATTTATATAAAAAGTAAAAAAAAGTTATATTTTTATATAAATTAATATTAATATTAAGTTAAGTTAAGTTAAAATTTTAAACTTAGCTTAATTTAATATAATTTACTATTAAATTATATAAATTATTAAGTTATATAATTATTATTAACTTATAAAATTACTATTATTATATTTATTTTTTATAATAATTATAATATAATTAATATATTAAAAAAAAAGTATTTATAATTAATACTTAATATTTATAATTAATACTTAATATTTATAAATAAACTTTTTTTATTTATAATTATAATAATTAAAGTATTTAATATATTTTTAAAAATATTAATAATATAATTAAAAAAAATATTTTTTTATAAAAAAATAATTATTAATTATTAAAAATTAAAAAATAATAAAGAATTTATATTATTTTTATAAATTTTTAAATATATTATTATAATTTACTTTTATAAATATTATATATATATTATTTAATATAATTATTATTTTTTATATAAAAATATTTTATAATTATTAATAAAAATTAAGTAAAAAAATATATTTAATATTATTTTAAACTTTATATAAAATATAATTATAAATATAATTATTAATAAATAAAATATTATTTAATATATTAAAAGTTAATATTACTTTTTAATTTTAAATAAATATAATAATTATATTATTATAAAATTTAATAAGTTTTATATAAAAAAATTATTTCTTTATATATACTTTTTTATTTTTTTAATTATTTAATATAAATATATAATAATTAACTTTATTTTATTATTATTAAAAAAATTTTTTTAAAATTTTATAATAAAATATTAATATTACTTTTTATAATATATAATAATAAATTTTTTAATATTAATAAAATATTAATAAATATTTAATAATTAAAATAATAAAAAAAAGTTTAAAACTTTTAAAACTATTAATTAATTTTTTTATTTATTATATAATAAATAATAAATAAAATTATTAAAAATATAAAAATTATAATATAAAATACTTTCTTAATTTAATAAAAATTTAACTAATTTTATAAAGTTATAAAATATTATAAAAAAAAAGTAAAAATACTTTAATACTTTATTTAAATAAAAAAAATTTTAATAAATAAATTAAAATAATAAAAAACTTATATAAAAAGTAAAAATATAATTATATAAGTTACTAACTTATAATACTTAAAGTTAATAAAGTTATAATATATTTAAATACTTTAGTAAATAATATTACTTTTATTATATAATTAAATTTTTTAAATTTATAAAAAAAATAGTTAAAATAATAATTATAATATATATACTTTAGTAATTATATAATTTAATAATTTATATAACTTAATAATAAATTATATTATAAGTTTAATTTAATAAACTTATTATATAATTTAATTACTTAATAAAATTTAATATAAATTTAAAACTTTTATATAATTATTTAAATAAAATTAATTATAAAGTATAACTTTAAGTTAAGTTAAACTTAAAAACTTATAAGTTAAGTTAAATTAAAATATTAAACTTAATTTAAAAGTTTTAATAAGTTAAGTTAAACTAAGTTAAGTTATAACTTAACTTAATACTTTTAATTAATTTATAAAGTTTTAAACTTTTTTATTTTAATACTTAAGTATTAAAATATTAAATATAAAAAAAAATAAAAATTTTTAAAGTAAAAAATTATTAATATATAAAGAATTATATAATTAATTACTTTATAAATTAAAGTTATAATATTACTTTTTTTTATATAAGTTTATTTTTAAAGTTATATATTATATAAGTTAATTAAATTCTTTAATTATATAAACTTTTTAAATTAAAGTTTTTTACTTTTAAAAATTTAAGTAAAGTTTTATTTTAAAGTATTTACTTTAATATAATATTTAAATTTAAATTTTATATAAATAATAATAATAATAATAATAATTTTAAACTTAATAATTATATATATTATAATAAAAATAATAATTCTTTATACAATAAAAATTTAATATTAAAGTAAATAAATAATAAATATTAAATTAAATAATTAATTTACTAATTATTAAATAATATAAAAAAATAAAAAAATTTTAATAATATTAAATTATAATTAATTATATACTTTATATAAAATATATTTAAATTTAATAAAATAAATAATTAAAAATTTATTAAAGTTTTAACTTAAATTTAATAATTTATTTTTAACTTTTTAAATTTTATTAAAATTATTATATATATATAAAAATTAATTTAAAATATTATTAAAATTTTAAAAATTAAATTCTTAAGCTTATATTAATTATTAATATTAATATTAAGTTAAATTAAATTAAGTATTATAAGTTAAAGCTTAGCAATAAGCTTAAATTTAAAAGTTTTTTACTTAATATAAACTTTAAGCTTTTATATTAATTTTATATTAAAATTACTTTTAATTATTATATAAATTTTTCTTTAAGCTATAATTAAAGCTTTTTTTTATTTTATTTTTTTATTAAAATATTTTATATTATTATATTTTTATTAAAATAATTATATAATTATTTTTTAAGCTTATTTTATTATATTTTAATTTTTATTAAAAAACTTTATTAATTTTTATTTTATTAACTTTTAATTTTATTAAATAAATATTATATAATAAAGTTTTCTCTACTTAATAAAAGCTTTAATAATATATTTAACTTATAATTTTTTTTAATATTAATATATTAAGTAAAATTACTTATAAATTAATAATTAAATAACTTAAATTATACTTTCTTAACTTAAAAAAATTTAATAAAAAAAACTTTTTATTATATAATTAATTTATATTAAGTCTTTATATAAAACTATAAATAAATAAAAATATTATTAAAAAAAATTAATATAAGTATAATATACTTATAATTATTTAATAAAAAAAGTAATAATAAGAATTAACTTATAAATTAAAGTTTATTTTTTAAATTTTATATAATTTATAGTAAATTATATATTTTAATAAATAAATTATATTTTTATTAATTTTATAAAATAATATAAAGTTATTTTTTAATTAAATTTACTTAAATAAAGTATATACTTTTTTAATAATTTTTTAATAAAATTAAATTAATTATTATTAAAAGTTAAAAGCTATAAATAAAATAATTATATTAAAAAAAATACTTATAAGCTATACTTAATTTATTTTTATTAAATATATTAATAATTATAAATAAAGAAAAAAACTATAAAAAATATTACTTATAAATTAAAAAAATTACAAACTATATAATTATAAAATAGCAAAGTATTTAATACTAACTTATTATTTTTACTTTAAAAGCTTTATTTTTTTTAAAATTAAAAATTAAATTTATAAATTAAAAGTTAATTATTATTTATATAAAAGTTAATAAATAAAAAAAAACTTTAAGAAAACTTTTTATAAAACCCTTTAATACTTTAATTTATTAAATTAAATAAATATTTATAAAAAATATTTAATAAAAAAATAAAATAAAAAATATATATAATATAATTTAAGAAATTATTTTTATAAATAATATTTTTATTTCTTAATTATTATAAATTAACTATAAAGAAATATAATTATAATACTTTAATAAAATAAAACTTTATAATATAATATTAAGCTAAGTAAGCTAATAAAACTAGTTAAGCTAAGTAAGCTAAGTAAGTAAATTAACCTAAGAAAGTTACATAAACAAAAGAAATATATCCTTAGCAATATACAAAACTATAATAAATATACTAAGATAAATATACTATAATATATTTATTAAAAAAATTCTACCAAAGAAAAATATACTAAGGAAAAATTAAATATATAAGGACACTTATTTCCGCCTTATAATTATATTTAGTTTTTTATAATTATTATATTTTTTAATTTAATATATTAAATTAATTATTATTATTTATTATAAGTTAATAAAAAAACTACTATTATATATATATACAAAGTAAGCTTTACTTTTAACTTAATTATTATTTACTTTAAAGAAACCCTTTATATTATTAAATATAGTAACTTTTCTACTAAAAATACTTAATAAGTAATATATTAAATACTATGTAAAAATCCTTAAAAAACTATAAAATTATTAAATAAAAGTTAAGTTAATTTACTTAAATTTTCCCTAACTATAATAAATAAATTAATTAAGACTTAAATTTTAGGGTATAATATAATAATTACCTTTAATTCTAGTTATTAAAGGTTTAAGTATTATTAATAATTACTATGTCGACTATTAGCAACAATAAATAGTAGCTAGTTAGGCAAACTACTTAGCTAATAATACTTAAACTTAATACACTTATTAATAAATAATTAATAAAAATAATAAATTAATTATAAAAATATATAATTCAACTAAAGGAAACAAAAGCTACACAATAATAAAAAACTATATTATAATTAAAAAAACCAAGCATTAAACTACTAAAACTAAACTTATTTTATAAAAAGTAATATAAGCTACAAATATTCTTAATACAACTAAACTTTTATTTTAAAATAATAAAAGTTACTAACTTAAAAACTAAGACTATAATAATAATTTTCTATATAAAAAAAATAACCTTTAAATAAATTAAACTTATCTTAAAAAATAAAAAAAATAAAAAAAAAAATTAAAATAAAATTACTAAGAAAATTTTCCAAAAATATATAAAGTTTAAAAAATAACTTAAAAAAGTATTTAAATTTATTAATAAAATTAAAATTATAAAATAAAAACTTAAACACTTAAAAAATATAAAAATAATATAAAATTATATATTTAAATATTAACAAATTATAATTTATTTAAAATAAAATAATAAAGTATAAATTATAATTTATAAATAAAAATTTAAAAAAAGTATTTAAAATAAACTTACAAAGTAAAATAAGTTAAAAAATATTAATAAGCTTATTAAATTATTTATATAAATTAACAATTAAATTTATAATAAAAAAAAAAAAAAAACTTTTAATCTTTATAAACTTAAACTAATAAAATTAAATATTACAATATATAAATTAATAATATAATTTAAAAAAAAATAAAAATAAAAAAAAAAGTATAAATACTTTAACTATAATAAAAAAAAATATATAATAAAGTAATATAAAAAGCTTAAAAAATTATTAACATAACTTAAAGCTACAAAAAATAATAATAAAAATAAAAAATATAATAATATACTTAAAAGTTAAAAATAAATATAATATAAATAAATAACTTAATTAAGTAACAAAAATAAAAAATTAAAATTTTTAAAAATTAAAAAAACTAAGTAAGTATTAAAAATAACTCCACCAAGTAATAAAAATAAATAATTTTTAAAAATTAAAAAAACTAAATAAATATTACTAAAGCTACTAAAGAAAGCTTAAGAAATATATAAAGAAATTAATAAATACCTACAAATAATATAAAATATATTAAAAATTATAAAAAAACTTATAAAGCAATAAATAATACTATTAAATAAAATAATTAAAGTAATAATTAAACTTATAAATAAACTAAACAAAGTACTAAAAAAATACCAAAATAATTAAAACACACAAAAAATATACAAAGTATTAATTAAGACTAAAGAATAACTTAAACCCATAAAGCTTACAAAGAAATAACATAATATAAATAAATTACCTACTAAAAAATTAAAAACAATTAAAAAATTTAAAACTCCGGGAGTATTAAAAAAAGCTACTAATACTAAAACATAAATAATAAATTCTATTTTACTAAAATTAAATAAAAATTATAAGTCCGAGACTTAACAAATTAAATAAAATTCCTTAAAGGTAGTAAGAAAAAACTATTATTATAACAAGTTAAAATATACTTATATAAAATTTCAAAATTATTTATAATATATATATATATATTAGTTAATATATTATAATAATAATTATTTAATATATTACTATAAGAAGTTAAATAAAAACTATTTCCTACAAAAACTTATAAAGGGAAAAAAAAAGTATTTAACTATAATAATTAATAAAAGCTATATTTAATTAAAAGTTTAAATTATAAGCTAACTAACTAAAATACTAGTTAACTTAAAAGCTACAAGGAACTTTATAAATTTAATATTTAAAGAAAAAATATAAATTTTAAAAAAAAAAAATAAGTTTTATTTAAAATTATAAAATTAAATAATAAAAACCTTAAAGAACTTATTATTAAAGAAATAAAATATTTATTAATAATAATTAATAATAATTAAAAATTATATAAAATTTATTAATTTTAAAATTATTAAGTTAAGAAAATATAATATAGTACTTAAAGTACTATAACTTAAAAAATATAATTTAAAAATTAATTAAACAAAAAATAAAATATAATTCACTAAATATAAATATACTTATATACTACAAAACTATTTTTAAATAATAAAAAAAAAATTAACTACTAAAAAAAATAAATTAAAAAAAACAACTAAAACTTTAAATTTAAAAAAAATAAAAACTTCTAAAAATTTCCCATAAAATAAGTCGAAAGGTAAAACTACATTAAAAAATATATAAATTAAGGTTAAAAAACATAATTTAATATATAAATTAAAGGTAATAAAGTAGCAAAAACTAAATATTCCAAAGAAATACAAGAAATTCTAAAATTTCTTTAACCTTAATATTAATATAAAATTATTAAAATATAATTAATATAACTATAAAATACTAATTATAAAGGGAAAAAAACCCATATACAAATTAATTTATTAATTATTAAAAATAAAATTAATAACCCTTAAAAAATTTATTAAAAAAAACTTTAAGAAAAAATATATTTAATTATTATAATTAATAATAAGATATTTAATCCTATTTATATTAAAAAAAAATAAAAATTTATAGTTATATATAAACTATTAATAATTAAATTTAATTACAATTAAAAATAAGTATTTATTACCTTTAATTATTAAAATTTAAAATAAAGTATAAAGAATAAAATAATTTACAAAATTTAATATTATAAAAGCTTATTATTAATTAAAAATTAAAGAAAATAATAAATAAAAAATAGTATTTAAAATAAAATACAAACTATATAAATAGCTAGTTATATTATTTAAACTTACGAATATATTAATATTATTCTAAAAATATATTAACTTAATACTTAGGAAGTATTTATTTAATTTTATTATAGTTTATTTAAATAATATTTTAATATTTTTTAAAAGTTATAAAAAGTATATTAAATATATTAAATTAATATTACGAAAATTTAAAATTACAAAACTATAATTAAAATTAAAAAAATACAAATTCTATATATAAGAAATAAATTTCCTAAAATATTAAATTACTATTAAAGAAATTTAAGTAAATAAAGTAAAAGTACAAGTAATTTAAAATTAACTAAAACTTAAAAACCTTAAGAAATTATAGTTATTTATAAAAATAATTAACTATTATAAATAATATATATAAAACTATATTAATATTATAAAACCTTTATTTTAATTACTTAAGAAAAAAAAAATATTAATAAATAAATAAATAAACAAAGGTAATAAAAAAAATTAAAGTTAAAATAATAACTATACTAATATTATAGCAACATAACCTAAAATTACTAATATTTATTAAAATTAATATATTAAACTATATAATTAAAAAAGTTATATATTAACTAAAAGTAAATAAAAAATTACTACCAACAATATATTACTCAAAGAAAATAATACCAACAAAGTTAAATTACGAAATTTATAATAAGGAACTATTAATTATAATAACAATATTTAAAATTTAAAAAGTTTATCTTAAAGAAGTAAAGTATATAATTATAGTTATAATAAACTATAAAAATTTTACCTACTTTATAATAACTAAAGTATTAATATAAAAATAAGTTAAATAAGTAAAAATACTATTAAAATATAATTTTATAATTAAGTATACTAGTAGTATATAAAACACTAAAGCTAACACTCTTAATAAATAATTAAATTATAAAAAAAAAGTATAAAAGCCAAAACTAATACTATTACATAAAAATAAAAATAATACACTAAGATATAATTACTAAATAACTACCTTAATAGCTACAATAACTATTAAAAAAAATAATAACATTATTAAATAAATTAAAAAAGCAATATAAAAAAATATAACCTTATAACTTATTAAAAAAAAATAAAAAAATAAAATAACTAAAGAAAATAAATTAATATACTATTACAAGCTTATTTATATACTATTTATAATAAAAATAAAAATTATTAAGTAATACTATAATTTACTAATAAAAAAATATTTTAAAATTAAAAAAATAAAAAAGTAAATTTCGAAAAATTACTATTTTTTAAATATATAAAAAATTATATTAATATATTTTAAAAATTATAATATATATTAAGGAAATAAGTTAATAAAATATTTACTATATAGGGAAATATAATTACTTATAATACTTATTAAATTATAGAAATAAATTACTATAAACTTTATTATATAATTACTAAAGTTAAAAAAAATAACACTATATATAATATAATATTAATAATAATTAAAAAATTAATAAAGTACTTATATACTATACCTACAAAGAATATAATAATAATAATAAATATAGTATATTTATTAATACAATATATATTTTATAAATATAAAATATTAAAAAAAATTATTATAAATTAAAATACTTAATTTATATTTAAATTATAAAAAATATTTATAAATATAACTAAAATTAAGCATAGACTTAGTATAACTTATTATTTATAAATAAATAAAAAAATAAAATATATAAATTAAATAGTTAAATAATATTTATACTACTATATAAACTATAACTAAAATAATTAAGTAAAACTACTACTATTAATATAATTTATATATAATAATTTAATTAATACAACTATAAAAAAAATACCTTTCTATATAAATTATAAGTATAATTTTAAGTTTAATTATAAACTAAAAGAAATTAAAAAAATAAACTATAAAACAAAACACAAAGTTTAAAAATTATAAAAAACTTATAAATAATTAAAGTTAAATATTAAATTTATTAACCTACAAATAATAATATACTATAACTTTTAAAATTAAAAAAAACTTAACTTTAAAAAAAAAAAAATATATTTACTACAATAAAATATTAAAACTAAGAAACTAAATAATAAACTTAACAATAAAAAAATTAAACTATTTATTATTAAATAAAAAATTAAACTAATAAATTATAAGTTAAAATTACTAAAAAGTATAAAATATATATACTTAATTTTTTATATTTTATTATTAAAATTAATATTAAAAAATATTTAAAGTAATTAAAATATTAAACTTAATAATAAAATTAAAAAATATAAAATTAAAAAAATTTTAAAGTATAAAAAAATTAAAAAGTAAACTTAATACTTAATAAAGTAAAAAAAATATAATACTTTAAAAAACATTTAAGAACTTATTAAAAACTTAACAAATTATTAATATTTAATATAATAATATTAATATTAATAAAAGTTTAAAAATTAAAACTTAAATCTTAAAATATTTAATTTAAAGTAAAATTTTTTAAGGTAGTAATTAAGTAATATTATTTATTTTTAGTTATAAAATAATTTAATTTAATTAACTTTTTAGTAAATAAAGAATTTTCCTTATTTAATTTATTTATTATAGTAGTATTATAATTTAATATTTTTAAACTATACTTTTTTAAAAACTATTATTAATAATAAAAATAAATATATTTAGCAAAAATTAAATTTAGCTAAAACTATAGCTATTAAAGCTTAAAATTAATAGTAAAGAGTTTTTTTTATAGTTTAAACTTTGCTTATTTAAGCTTATTTTATTTTTTTTTATTATAAAGTAAATATTTATATTTATAATTATAATAAGTATATTTAATATACTTTTTATTTTTAAAAATAAAAAATTAAAAAATAATAATTATATAAAAAAAATAAGTAATAATTATTATAATATATATAGTTATATTATCTTTTATAGTTAGCCTTAGAAATAAATAATATTATAAATTTAAAGAAATTATTTATAAAAAAAAATTAAAACTTAGTAATTATATAAATAAATACTTTATTTATATTTTTAAAAAATAAAAACTTTAAAAAAAGGGAAATAATATTATAAACTAACTATAAAAGGGCACAACTATAATACCTTAATAAAATAAAACTTTACAACATAATATTAAGCTAAGTAAGCTAATAAAACTAATTAAGCTAAACAAGTTAAATAAACAAATTAACCTAAGAAAGTTATATAAACAAAGGAAGTATATCCTTAGCAATATACAAAACTATAATAAATATACTAGGATAAATATACTATAATATATTTATTAAGGGAATTTTACCTAGTGTTAGCATTGAGTTGAGTTATAGCTTGATTTGGTTCGACTCGGCTTGCCAAGACCCCCAAGTTGAGCCTAACTTCTTAACTTAACTTATTGAGTTAAGCCTAAAAGTTGGGCTCAACTCAACTCAATGCCTACTATAGGTAGACATAAGGTTAAGTTTAAGCTCAACTCGACTCAACTTAACTCTTAAGCTAAGCCTAAATATTTAACTTAACTTATTAAGCTAAGCTTAAAATCTCAACTTAACTTAACTTAATACTAATACTAATTCTACCAAAGAAAAATATACTAAGAAAGGACTAGATATATAAGGATACTTATTTCTACCTTGTAATTATATTTAGTTTTTTGTAATTATTATATTTTTTAATTTAATATATTAAATTAGTTACTACTATTTACTATAAGTTAATAAAAAAATTACTATTATATATATATATAAAGTAAGCCTTACTTTTAACTTAATTATTATTTATTTTAAAGAAACTTTTTATATTATTAAATATAGTAACTTTTTTACTAAAAGTACTTAATAAATAATATATTAAACATTATATAAAAATTCTTAAAGAATTATAAAATTACTAAATAAAAGTTAAGTTAACTTACTTAAACCTTCCCTAACTATAGTAAATAAATTAATTAAAACTTAAATTTTAAAGTATAATATTAATATAATACTTTTAAAATTAACTTTTAACTTTTTAAATTATATTAATTAATTAAAATAAAAAAATAATATTAAAATTAAATAAAAAAAATAACTTTTACTTAAAAATATAAATAAAAAAAAAATATTTTTATATAAAAAATAAAAAAAAATTAAAAAAAAAAGTAAATAAACTACTTTTTTTAATATTAACTTAAGTAAATAATTATTATTTTACTAATATATTAGTTAATTTTAATTATATTATATATAGTTTTATTTTTAAAATTTTTATTATTAAATATAAGTTAAAGTATATTAAAATTTATTTTTATTTTTTAAAAAAATATAATATTAATATTAAGTTAAGTTAAGTTAAAATTTTAAGCTTAACTTAATAAGTTAAGTTAAATATTTAAGCTTAGTTTAAAAGTTAAGTTAAGTTAAGTTAAGCTTAACTTTTAAGCTTAACTTAATAAATTAAATTAAAAAGTTAAGTTTAACTTAAAAATTTTAATAAATTAAATTAAGTTAAATTAAGCTATAACTTAACTTAATATTAATATTAATTTAAAAATTAATACTAAAAATAAATTTATAAAATTCTCGAAAAATTATAAAAAATAAAATTATATATTAATATTAATAAGTATAAATTTAAAATTAAATTTATACAATACCTTAATTTTATTATTAAAATAAATTAAAAAATTTATATAAACTTTAAAAAAATAAAAATAATTTAAAAATAATAAGCTTTTATTATTATTAAAAAGTTTAATTTTTTTTAAATTTTATAAACTTTTATTAAAAATTTATTAAAAAATATTTAAAAATTATAATATTATTAATAAATTTAATATATAAAAATTAATTATTTTAATAAATTATAAAAGTAAATTAAGCTTTTAAAAAGCTTAAAAACTTATTTATAATAATTTTAATTTTTATTTAATTTAACTTAAAAAAAATTATTATTAAAATAAATTTATTAAAGTAAGTTATTAAAAAAATACTTTTATAATATAATAAAAATAATTTTCTTTATTTATATATATATTTTTTATAAAAAAATTTCTTAGTAAAATATAATTATAAAATTTATAATAAAAAGTTTTTAATAATTATTAATTACTTTTAAAAATAAAAAGCTAAGCTTTAAAATATAAAATAATTTAAAATTATATTAAATTATTAAAATTTTTAATATTTTATAATTTATTAATAATTTTTTAAAAAATAAATATATTAAGTTAATTTTATAAGTTAATTTTTTTTTATTATATTATATTATTTTAAAAATTAAAATATATATTTAAATATATTATTTTAATAAAAATAAAATTTATTATAAAAAATTAATAATAAATAACTATAATTTTATAAATAAATATTAATTTAATTTATAAAAAAAAACCTTAAAAAATATAATATAATATTAATATTTATAATATAAATAATAAATATTATTAAAAATAAAAAAAAATAATATTAAAAAAATTTCTCTTAAACTTTTTTTAAAAAAAAAATTAAAGTTATTAAAGAAAAGTCTTAAAGAAACTTTTTATAAAACTTCTTTATAAAATTAAATTAATTTTAATAGTATTAATATTAAGTTAAGTTAAGTTGAAATTTTAAGCTTAGCTTAATAAGTTAAGTTAAATATTTAAGCTTAGCTTAAGGGTTAAGTTAAATTAAGTTAAGCTTAAACTTAACTTTATATTTATTTATAATAAGTATTAAGTTAAGTTAAGCTTAATTTTTAAGCTTAATTTAATAAGTTAAATTAAGAAGTTAGGCTTAACTTAGGGGTCTTAGCAAACTAAGTCGAGCTAAGTTAAGCTATAACTTAACTTAATACTAACATTAAATTTTAAAAATAAATAATATATAATTAAGTATAAAAACTTTATATTCCCTTAGCTTAAAGTTATAATAATTAATAAAGCTTATTATTTTCCCTTAAGTTTAAAAATTAAAGTAATAATATTAAAATATTAAATTAAAAAAAACTAGTTATTATTTTAAAATTATTATTAAATATTAAATTTAATTTTTTTATAAATTTATTTTATATAAAAAACTTATAATTTATTATTTACTAAGTACTTAGGGAAAAATATTATATATATTTTACTTATTTATTTTTATTATTAACTTAATATAAATATAAATATATATTATTTTTACTATTATTATAATTAATATTAAAATAATTAAATATAAAAAAATTATTATAAAGAATTATTAAAATTATTATTTATTTCAAATAAAAAATAATAAAAAATTTTTATAAATTTTATTAAAAAATTATTAAATTTAAATAATTATATTTATATAATAATTATTATAAATTAATTAAATAAAAAAATTATTATTAAACTTTTATTAAATATTTAAGTAAAAATAATTATATATTAATTTATTAAAGTATTTATAGCTTACTATAAAGTTTTTATTATTATTATTTTAAATTAAAGTTAATAATTTATTTTTACTTTTTAAAAATATTTTTATTAATTTTTATAAATTACTTAGTAATTATTTATAATATATTACTTAAAAATTAATAATATTATTAAAAAAATAAATTAAATTTTAAAAAGTTACTTATAAAACTTTATAATTTTTATATAAAATAATTAAGTTTACTTTTATTTAATAATAATATTAACTATAAATAATAAAAATATTATTTTTATAAAAATAAACTTTTTTTTTAAATTATAAATATTATATAAAATTATTAAACTTATTAAAAATACTTTATAAAGAATTTAATTTTTAAAGCTTAATTTAATATATTAAAGAAATAATAAAAAAATTATAAAATACTTTAAAATTAATATAAATAATAATAATTATAACTTAAAATACTTAAAAAAAATTATTAATAAATATTAAAATTTAATATAAAATTATAAAATAAAAAATAAAATATAATTAAATTTTTAAAATATAAAAACTAATTACTTAGTAAAGAAGCTTAATATTTAATATATTAAATTTATAATAATAAAAAAAATTAAAACTTATATTTATTATTTAAATATATTTTTAAAAGTTTATAATATATTTTATATTTTTTTACTTTATTTAATAATAATAAATTTTTTTATTTAATTAAACTTAATTAAATTATTAATTATTAATTTATTTAATAAAAAATAAAAAAATTAAAAAAATTAAAATTATTTTTAATAAATAATAAAAAAAATAAAGCTATTAATACTTTATTAAATAAGTTAAATATAAGTATTTTATATAAAAGTTAACTTTAACTTTAATTAATATAATAACTTTAAATATATAAAAAGTTAAAAATATTACTTTTTAAAAAAAAGTATAATATTATTAGTATTAATATTAAGTTAAGTTAAGTTAAATATTTAAGCTTAACTTAAAAGTTAAGTTAAGTTAAGTTAAGAAGTTAAGCTTAACTTAAAAGTTTTAGTAAGTTAAGTTAAGCTAAGTTAAGCTATAACTTAACTTAATACTAACATTAAATATTATAAGTTAAAGCTTAGCAATAAGCTTAAGTTTAAAGGTTTTTTACTTAGTATAAAATTACTTTAAGCTTTTATATTAGTTTTATATTAAAATTACTTTTAATTATTATATAAATTTTTTTTTATTAAAACAATTATATAATTATTTTTTAAGTTTATTTTATTAAGCTTAATTTAAAAGTTTTAATAAGTTAAGTTAAATTAAGTTAAGCTATAATTTAATTTAATATTAATATTATTAATTATAATAAAATTATTATTTAAACTAAGAAATTTAAATTAAAATATATATAATAAAATTATACCTTTAAATTCTTTATAATTTCTTTATTTATATAAAGCTTTATTTTAATAATAAAAATTAAATATTAAACTTTAAAAAAATAAATTTTTTAAAGTTAAAAAAAATAATTTTAAATAAAAAAATAATAAAATATTTTAATATATTATTTAATAAAATTAAATTTAACTTAAAAAACTTAAATTAAATTTAACTTAAAAAACTTAAATAAAATTTATTTTTAATAAAAAAATAAAAATAATATTAAGATTAAAAAGTTAAAAATTACTATTATAATTAAATTAATTCTTAACTTTATAATATAATAAAATTTTATAAAATAAATAAAATAAATAAAAATTTAAATAATATAATAATATAATAATAAGTATTATATAAGTAAATATAATATTAAGTTTTATAATTTAATATTTTAATTTTTTATTAATATTAGTATTAAGTTAAGTTATAGCTTAACTTAGCTTAACTTAACTTACTAAGACTTTTAAGTTAAGCTTAACTTCTTAACTTAATACTTATTATAAATAAATATAAAGTTAAGTTTAAGTTTAATTTAATTTAACTTAACTTTTAAGCTAAGCTTAAATATTTAATTTAACTTATTAAGTTAAGCTTAGAATTTTAACTTAACTTAACTTAATATTAATATTATTTTTTATTAATAATATAATAATTTAACTTTTAAAATATACTTTAAAAATTAAATTATAATAAATAAAAATAAAAATAAACAAAGTAAATAAAAATTTAATATAATTATAATTATTAATAAATAAAATAAAATAAAATAAAATTAATACTTTTACTTTATTTAAGTTTTTAAAATAAAAAATATTTAATATTATATAATAACTTAAGTTAAAATATAAAAGTTTTTTATTTATAATTATTTAAATAATTAATATAAAAATTAATATTAATATTAAATTAAGTTAAGTTAAGTTATAAAATTAAGCTTAACTTAATAAGTTAAGTTAAAAGTTTTAACTTAGCTTAATTTATAAGTTTAACTTAATAAGCTTAATATATAATTTAATTATTTAATATAATTTAAAGCTAGTTTAAAATTTTTATTTAATTAATATTAATATTAAATATAAAATAAAATTCTTAAAATAAAAAATTATTAATATATAAAGAATTATATAATTAATTACTTTATAAACTAAAGCTATAATATATAAACTTATATTATTTTACCTTAAGCTTTTTAAATAAATAAATTTTTAAAAATTATATTATTTTTTTTAAAATTATTAAAAAAAAAATAAATTATATTAAATAATTTAAGTTTTAATTATTAATTTTATAAATATTATAACTTAAAAATAATTAAAATTTTTTATTATAAAAATAAAAAAATTTCTTTAAAAAAATATTATAAATAATTTAAATCTTAATAATTAAAACTTTAAAAAAATTATTTAAAAAATTTATAATAAATATAATAAATAATTTTAAATTTTAACTATTAAAATTTTATAAAATAAATATTAAAGTTTACTTTTATAATAAGTTAAAAGTTAAAAATTTACTATTAAATTAAAAAAGTATAAATTAAATTAACTTAATAGTTAATTTTATTTTTAAATTATATAATAAAGTAATAATAATAAAAAATATAATAATTAATTATAAGTTACTAAAACTTATTACAAGCTTAACTTATTATAACTTTAAATAAAAAAATAATTAAAGTTTTACTTATAAAACTTTTAAAAGTATTAAATAAAAAATACTTAAATTATTAACTTAAATATTAATTTAACTATTAAATTAATAATTTATAATTTTAAAATAAATAATTAAATAAATAACTATATTAAAAAACTAACTAGTTATTATTTAAGCTATATTAATTACTTTTAATTATAATAAATAAATTAATTAAAACTTAAATTTTAAAATTAATATTAATATTAAATTAACTTAACTTTTAAGCTAAGCTTAAAATTTTAACTTAATTTAATATTAATATTAATTTTAAAATTTAAGTTTTAATTAATTTATTTATTATAATTAAAAAAGTTTAAGTAAATTATACTTTATTTTTTATTTAATAATTTTATAATATTTTAAAAGTTTTTATATAATATTTAATATATTATTTATTAAGTTTTTTTAAAGTAAATAATAATTATAATATTAATATTAAATTAAGTTAAGTTATAAAATTAAGCTTAATTTAATAAGTTAAATTAAAAGTTTTAACTTTATAATAAGCTATACTTAATATAAAGCTTTAGTTACTTTTAATTAATATTACTTTAAAATATTAAATAAAAAAACTTAGTATTTATTTAATTTAACTTATAATTTAAAGGTAAAGTTAACTTTTAAGTTTATTATTTTAAAGCTTTTAAATTTTAAAACTTAAAACTTTATATAAATTTTATTTAAGTAAAAAAGGAAAAAATTCCTTATATTAAGTATTTTTAATATATTATTATTATTATTTTTTTTATTTTTTTTTATATTTAAAATATTTATTAAGTTATTTTAATTAGTTAAATAAATTACTTTTTAAATTATTATAAATTTAACTTAACTTATAAGTTTAACTTAATAAGTTTAATATATAATTTAATTATTTAATATAATTTAATTATTTAATATAATTTAATTATTTAATATAATTTAAAGTTAATTTAAAATTTTTATTTAATTATTTATTTAAAATTAATTATAAAGTATAATTTTAAATTAAGCTAAGCTTAAAAGCTTATAAGTTAAAT
Source organism: Paecilomyces niveus (assembly GCA_003116535.1). NCBI lineage: Eukaryota > Fungi > Ascomycota > Eurotiomycetes > Eurotiales > Thermoascaceae > Paecilomyces > Paecilomyces niveus. Next base: position 1,159 of record QEIL01000269.1, on the reverse strand, counting down.
TAAATTATAAAGTTAAGCTTAACTTAAAAGTTTTAATAAATTAAATTAAATTAAGTTAAGCTATAACTTAACTTAATATTAATATTAAATAATTAAGTTAAAAATAAAGCTTACTTTATATATATATATAATAATAATTTTTTTATTAACTTATAATAAATAATAATAATTAATTTAATATATTAAATTAAAAAATATAATAATTATAAAAAATTATAATAATTTTAAAATAATTTATTTAATTAATTAAACTACTTTATAAATATATTAAATTTAAAAAAAAAAATAATATAACTTTTAAAAGTTTATTTACTTAAAAAACTTAAAGTAAAATAATATATAAATTTATACTTATTTTAAGCCTTTAGCTTAAAATAAATAAAGTAATAAAAAATAATAAAATATAATATTTTAATACTTAAATATTAAAATAAAAAGCTTAAAAGCTTTATAAGTTAATTAAAAGTATTTAAAGCTTTATATTAAGCTTAACTTATTATATTATTTTTTTCCTTAATAATTAAAGTATTTAATATTAAAATTAAGCTATATATAGCTTTATAAGTATTTAAAGTTATTATTTTTAAGAAGTTATTTAATAGTTTTTATATTAGTTAAATATATTTTATTTATTTAATAAAAGCTTTAGCTTTTTTTTAAAATTAAATTATTTGTAAAATTTTTTTAACTTTATATTTTTTATTATTATTTAAGTTTAATAAAGTTATAAGTTAAATATTATTATAAATTTATAATAATAATAAATTTTCTACTACTTACTTTAATAATATAATATAAAAAATAAAGTAAATACTTAATAATATATTTAAGTAATAAATATAAAATTTTATTAATTTTAAAATTATATATTTAATATTAATTTAATTAAACTTCTTAAAAGGTTAATTTTGTAATGGTCCAAGAGGTAGTTTATTCAACTAGCTAGGACGACTCAACGAGTATTCTAAACATAAGGAGAGAAAGGAAAGAAACAGCAATAACAGCATGCTAGAGACGCTTAGTATAGGGAATTTCCCCCCCCCCCCCCTTTACCCGAATAAGATCCGTATAGGGTCCTAGGTCCTAGGGTTCAGGAGCTCCGAGGTGGCGAGCTCAGAGGTCAGGTTTACCCTTGGGTCACGGGTCAGATCGGATAAAT
>QEIL01000268.1:0-32534 GCA_003116535.1 Paecilomyces niveus | reverse complement strand
GACGCTACGTGAAGATCCTCGAAGGACTGCAGGATCACCAGACGAGAGTTAAGGTAACTCGCTTGAACCTTCCCTAACCATAGCAGATAGATCGATCAAGACCCAGATCCTGGGGCGTAACAGGTGGGCCCTACTTCTGACTTGATCGTTGTTCACCTTGTGAGACCCATTGCGATATCGTTATATCAGCCCTTCCGCCAGAAGCCTTGACGGGTAGCGTACTGGACGCTGCGTGAAGACTTCCGAAGCACTGCGAAGTCACCAGACGAAGAACCTAATGTATTTGATTCGCTTGAACCTTTCCTAACCAATAGCAGATAGGACGATCGAGACCCAGATCCTGGGGCGTAACAGAAAGGCTATTTATTCCTTCCTAATAATAATATAAATAATTCGTGAGCCGGGATAAGATAAGAATTCCGGGGTTTTTTTACTAAATACAATATAATTCTGTCAATTCTTGACAGAAAGGGGGTTATGGCGAAGTTGGGATCGCGTTCGACTGAAGTTCACTTCAATCAATGGCTATTAAGCTTATCGAAAGACCCCCGGTTCGATCCCGGGTGACCCCATTTGCGTCTTTTCTTTTTTTTGTGAAAATTTTTATAGTTTCCCGCTATAGTTTGTGTGACGGGCTAGGCCCGATATAGTGTAACGGTCTCAAGGTAGTTTATTCAACTAGCTAGGCCACTCTACGAGTACATTAAATCTTGAAGGAAGGGAAAGAGGTGGTGTAGCTCCTAGAGGTCTGTTTACCTAGGGAGCTCGGGGCGGAATAACGTGCGTCGTGCTCATTTCGAGCTCTTGGCTCGAAATGAGTAGGGCGGTGGAGGATGGCAGAATGCGATATTTCAACACCTAGGTGTCGAGATAAGGAGCTCAGGAGCTCTATGGGTTGGCTGAGGGTATCCGTAGCCCTATATCGGGCCTAGCCCGTCACAGAACCCAGTGGTGTTGCCAAGCGGCTAGCACTCACGTGATTCCGCATATTTCCATATCAATTATGCTATTTATTTTTTCTTAACAATAGTGTAAATAATTCGTGGGCTGTGATGGGGGTAAGAACGCGTTGTAAGGCCCTATTTGTCATATACTGTATCATAAGATGCTAATTTCTCGAATTACCCACAGGTTAGGGGTTATGGCGAAGTTGGGATCGCGTTCGACTGAAGTTCACTTCAATCAACGGCTATTAAGCTTATCGAAAGACCCCCGGTTCGATCCCGGGTGACCCCATTCGCGTCCTTTTTCTTTTTTTATTTTCTTCAAAAATCTGTCATTTTAAGTTTCACCACTTTTTGCAACATTGCCAACCAACAAGGGGTTATGGGAAGTTGGGATCGTGTTCGACTGAAGTTTTTCGAAACTCCTGAGCCCTTGATGCTATTCTGCTAATCCTGTACTGGCACAGTGATGGCTATGTGCAGGTGCCAAGAGAACCGAAGTTCAGGATGCAAACATTGCAATCCAATGATGTTGTATCGTAGCTGAGCTGAAGTGGTCAGTGGCCGTCGCACATTTGAGGGTGATTCTCACCCGGCTTCTCGGAGTTGTCTTTCAAAGGAATGTGTACTACATACTCCATCTCATGATATGCTGATTGGAGATATTTGAAAGAGTTTAGATAGGCACAATGCGTCTGCATACGAGCCGCCGGTTAAGATAATATTCAACCACTATTTAGTTTATAACCATCTGTTTACCTTCTTATAATTTCATTTCTCCATAGGCTCTCTCGGATTAATTGTCTTGAGAATCAGATCTTGCCTTTACACGTGTCATGAATTAAGAAAGATTAGCTATGCCATTTTCCGGCTGAATCACAAGACTGGCTGTAGCTGGCATCTGAGAGCCATGCGCAGTATCAAAAGCCCCCGTTGCAAGACTCAGCGACGCCTCCGAACTAAACAAGCTTGGATCCATGAGTTGCCACGCCAACGCGCTGGACGGCGATAGTGAGAACGACGCAGGTGTGAACCCAGCCACATTCACTGCAAAAGTTTTTTTTGGTCAGCTCATATCAGGTGGCATGAGCAGATGAGCTACGGTTCCTTACTGTCAAAATCAAACGCCGTGAGAAGCCTTGTCAACGTGTCTCGACATCTCACGATGGTTTTGTTGCCCTTATCGAGGCCATGGAGGATCTCCATGGCTGTGTCGAGCAGGGCTCGTAGTTCTGCTATCGAAAACATGGATAATTCCTCTGAATATGCGGGAATTCTCTTGATTAGAAGAACACCCAAGACCGCGAGAGAGGAGTTGAACGCTACACCTGATGAGTCATAACCAAGGCCATTCCAATCAAGTCAGCTTACTGTAATAACAAGAAAACCACCAAGCCCCAAGCAAATTCTGATCATTCTTGGACCCAGCCAGGATATTCTTGCTGATTTGAAGAACGTCACTGCATGTGCGTACCAAATCCACCAACAACACAGCGCCGGAATTCCGAAGCCATTCCGACTGATGGTCGTTAGAGGCCGTCATACCGGACAGATCGAGGAATAGGCTGAGAGCCGGTCGTAGAATAAGGACTCTTGACCCCAGGTAGCGGAGGGAGAGCAGGACGCGGAATCTCGTGGTTCCGAGAGTGAGAGGGACATTATCCAGAGTGTCCCTGGAGGTGATGATTCTTAAACTAGAGGGTAGATTATCCTGCCATTTCGCTAGTTTCCAGCATAGTCTGCAGATGTGATCGAGAGCTTCGCTCATGGGGAGACAAGTACGAAACCCGAGATTTTGATCGTAGAGCCGATCTACCGCGTCTCCCATGATATGAGTTATGGACCTGTTACTGTCAGTCTATCTCTACAGACAATGCGAGGTATATTTGTACATTATGGCATCAAAATAAGCCAGACTAGACACTGTGATGCCACGGGAAACATTGCTAAATGGCAGATACGAGCTGGCTCCTAATCTCACGTGAGACAATGGAATTAGAGGGGGACGTCCATATGTGACACTCAGGAAACTGGTAATTATCAGCCAATGTTTTGTCATCTAAGGGATAAGTACAATTACCGATCATTCATAACACACCAATACCATAATCTCCTTCGCACTTCTCGATCAACATGCGACAGGCTCTTCGATCCCATGGAATGAAGTCCCAACTGATATGCCCCTTTCACTGCCAAGCTATGGAACGTCCAGACCAGCGAAGAGGATGTAGTTCCTTCTAGGTACGTCTCCATCAAGAGGAATAGTTGTACTGGATTTGTCAGATGAGGTGGAAGCATAGGATTGCAGGTGTACCATACCCATTTCTAGTGAAAGACGCCCTAAGATATCCGACCTTACCAGTTCAACCGCCCGCTCGAAATACATATTTGATCTTGTGGCCCGTTCATGAGTCGGTGAAGTCGGGGCCATGACATTTGTAGCGGTGGCGAATATCAGATTAAGTACTCCAAGCCATGATCTCCTCAAACCTCCAGGTCCGACACTCTGCATTTTCATGTATGTGTCTCTGAATGAGTCTTCATGGATGCAGGGAATCATCAGATTTACCGTGGTGAAGTATAAACGCAACAAGGAGTCTGCTTCTGCACGTGAAGGGAGCGCAAATGGTTCCACATTAATTCTTCCCTGACCATCAGCTAGGATGTTGTTGTCTGCAGGTTTTCTCAGGAACGCATCGAAAGCTTCATTGCTTAATTGGCCCATGTCTGCGGGAACATCCATGGTCAAGCAGGATAGGTTGTCCGCCGGGTTAACTGGATGGCCAACAGCATGGATGATAAAGCGCAGGAAGCTTATGTTGGATGAAGTACCTTTTCACAATTTTTCTTTTAGAAACTTAGAGAGTTCCAATAAAAACTTGCAGTGATTCTGGGAGCTGTACCAAAATATTCATCTTCATCAGCCCCGTCTTTGAGTGCCACGGCTCCCATACCATCCACTCCATCGTCTTGGTCCGGCTGTCTCGTCAGCGTCGTGGTGGCTTGTGGCTTGCTATTGTCCTGGGCTGCAGGGGAAGTGGCAGTATTATTGAGTTGTTTGTCTGAGTCGAGACAGCGAAGCTTCTGTTCTATTGCCTGCAGTCGCTGCTCGAGCAGTGGATTCACTTTGAGTCTATGCAAATTAGAAGATTGAAAGGCATATGCATACAGTCCACTCACAGATCACCCGTTCCAGAGCCGACTAAGGCGATAGGCTGGTTGTAAGGCTGTTCATATCGGCACTCCGTCTCCATATCTTCACATGTCGAACATGGCTGCCCCCCATCGCACTATCATACCAAAGCTCAAACTCAGCATCCACAGCCTGACAGTAGAACCATAGAATATAACAATAATAACATACACGAGACTTGCGCGCCCGGCAGGAACGGCATGCCACTGAGACCCTCTTTCGTTTTCGACCTTGTGCTTTTGCCGGGCGGATTTGGTCAGAATCACCCAGCAACGGAGGTGAGGACCCATGGCGCTGGTCTGCCATGATGAATTAATTGCATGGGGGAGAACTCAGCGAGAGTTGCAACGGCCAGACGGGGGAGAACATCAATCATAATGTTAAACGTGACTAGCTGGAGCTAATCAACTGCTAGCAATCGGCTGGGGGGATCCAGTCCAGTGAGCCAATCATCAGGGGATGGAGTTCGCGTTCCAAGACTGGGGAAGAAGACTTTGCCACCTAGTTTGCTACATATTCTCCTCCATGTTTTCGAATGACTGTGATGCGCGGATTGATCGATTGATAGTGCTTAAGTTCAATAATGATAATAGTAGCATAATGGTACCTATCAAGTAGTCTGCCTGGAGGATAATCCGGTATGAGCATTATTATTAAAATTGTCTAGGACCACTAAGCAAAGCTCCTCTCTCTACCTCCTACTAATCAATAAAAAATGCGGGGGTGGACTTGGCCAATATCGTCATAAGGGTCATACTTGGTTAGGCACCGTATGACGGGAAAGATGATCATCGGCGAAAAATTAACTAAGGGTGTATTTTATCTTATTTTTTGAATGATTATTATTCTCCTAGTGCACTGGAATCCGGGGAGACTGGGGAACCCCGCAGCCAAGATGATATTAATTACTGGATCATGGCTCAATAAAAGTGGGAAACATCGTCGGGGAACCGGGGAAAGGCCGGCTCGGGGTGACCCTTGTTCCCTTATCTCACTCGTTTCAGGACATAGGTTCAGTCCGAGGCCAAGTCAACTCGAACATCAAAAGGATCATCGATTGCCACTGTTATTGCCTCTTGTATCTTGATGTTATTTTTCAAGACCTGCCGGGGGTTGAATCGTCTAACAAACATCGACAAAACGATTTTCTGCTCAATGATCGATAGGCTACACAACACTATGTATCAGTATCGGTCTTCACAGGTTTACAATAGAGCCCTACTTTTGTCCAATACATTGTCGCGTTCCCCGTGAAAATGGGTGAAAGTAAGAGAGCATCTCGCGCATCTGATCGTCGCCGACCAACCATCGCGCTGGGTTGTAGGTCGTAGGGGAAGAGAAAATGCCCTTATCATAGAGGAAATACAGAGGAGTAATGCTCACCACGGTCTGCAGGTGGTCAGAAATAGCTTCCATGACAAGAAACAAACCAGAAAGACTGAGCTTACCCCAGGTGGCAAGTAATGCCCTTTGAAACTCCATCCATCATCCGGAACAGTCCGTGGAAGCCGGACGCGACTGGGACAAGAGATCCGGAGGCCTTCTTTGATACATGCATCGAGAAAAGGTAAAGAATCGAGTTCCTGAACAGGAGGTCTAGAGTCCAGTGTGGGCATGACGGTCCGCACTTCCTCCTGGAGTCTCTGATATACCTCGGGCTGTTGCAGCAGATGGTGGAGAGCGACTGCTAATGTTGCTGCGGTAGTGTCCGTCCCAGCAACGATCATAACAATGGCTTCAGAGATTAGGTGTTCTTTTGTCAGCTCCATAGACTTCTTTTCAGCGGATGATATCATATTCTTGAACATCGTCCAGGTGTCAGTCGTATGCATCTGTCGGAATCCAGCGTCGGCTGCCTGTCCTAACTCCAGAAATCCATTGGGAACGGCGCTAAGATTGTAGTAACTCGCCCATCGGAGCAGTTCTCGTAGAATAGGGAAATGTTGGAACTAGCCATGTTACATTCTGTCTCACTCCATGACCGGGCGCGGGGACTTACAAACGGCACTGAGTGAGTTGCTTTATCGATGGCGTCGAAGACTGGGGACTCGAAACTCTCCAGTTGCAACGCACCAGAAGACCTCCCAAAGGCGAATTCGGAGATTGTATCCAGCGTCATACAACGGAAGGCAGGGAAGAGTGGGATCACCTCATCACCCTTGGCACGCTCCACAATTCGATCCATAAGATAGACTGCCTTGTCGTATATTGATGCCTCATGCTGAACGATATTAACTCTGGAGAAAGCGTGAGAGATGAGTCGCTTGTCTTGGGAGTGTTGTTCACGATCGCGAATTGTGAAGAGATTGGGGGCTTGGTCTTCGAAAGGACGATAGAAGTATTTGGATTTTGCGAACTTGGATGTCTGTCCATAGATGATGCTAGAGGCTTCCAGGTCGTTGAAAGAAACTTCGTTGGGCGAGATTCTCAATATTGGTCCTATCATCTGTCAATAAACACCTGGCACCAATATCCCACTGAATAACAAGAAACATACCATATTTTCGGTGAAAATCAAGAATCTCCATGTGAGGATCCCCTCGCATTTCTAACTTGAAAAGCCACCACCGAGAGATTTTGGCAAAGAATGGGCCTGGTATGGCGCTTAGAGAATGGAAAAACACATTATACACACTAATTCCTATAAGCCATAGAATCAACAGCACAAGTCCATAAGCAGCGTAAGACATGATGGATAACACGTGAAAATAACTGGTGACTACGCTATACTATACAAGCGCCGCCTTTACGCCCTGTCTATCCTCATATACCCCGCCCTTATGCCGCCTGAACACTATACTCGGAATACCGGAACTCCGGGGATACACTACCTGGATAGACAGGAGCTACTCCATTCTGATGATGTGAATGATCATCCATATTCTTCACTTTGTGTCCTTATAATATGTCAGCGGAAATAACTCATGGCCCTAAGTCTCAGCATTCTCCTCCCTCGCCGGGGAACCGGGGGTATACAACAGCAGCATCCCCGGCAAATTGCCGGGGAAAGAGGATAGAATTCAGCTTCCACTCACTTCCTTGCTCTTTACATGCAGATTTAACAAGCTAGGGAATATTTTAAATTCGAGCCGCATTGCCTTAACAACGATCTCCGGGGATGTTTACAAAACTGTACCCGCGCCTTTATTCCACTTTGCTGAACCAATTTTTTCTCTCCATTTTCGCCCTCTCTAGTACAGAGAATTTCGTTTCTCCATCCACGAGATCAACCACAATCAAAATGACAATTCCCACTACTGGAGAGCCCCGTCAGCACTTCCCAAACCTCCCGCAATTCTCCGGCTTCATGAAGCCATGCAGGATGGAGGGGGAAGTTCAGAACCTGGAGATATACGGCAAGATTCCGGGGGACATTGATGGGACATTTTATCGAGTAATGCCAGATCCTCAATTCTCACCATTTATTGAGACTGATCCCGTAGGCCAAGCGATCTAAATTTCTCCCTCCATGATGATATTATAACTGACGCGGTAACAGTGGTTTAATGGCGACGGCAACATTAGCGGCTTTACAATCAAAGATGGCCAAGTCTCCTTCAAGCAGCGTTATGTTCGAACGGAGAAATTCACCCGGGAAAGAGAGGCTCAAAGGGCATTGCTTGGTAAGTTCTCCGTCATCCATCACCAGGGATAGAGCTAATTCGTGTAGGTAAATACCGCAATAAATTCACCGACGCGGTGGAGTTTAAAATCCGCACCACAGCAAACACGAATGTCATCTACTTCAATGGCAAACTGTTAGCTCTCAAGGAAGATGCTCCACCATATGCATTGGATCCTCATACTCTTGAGACGAGTGGTCTATACACTTTCGATGGCCAATTACCCAGTTTGACTTTCACCGCGCACCCGAAATTCGATCCAAAAACGGGAGAGATGATCTGCTTCGGATACGAAGCAAAGGGCGATGGTACCCCAGATGTGTGTTATTACCGCATTGCACCAGACGGAAGGTTCCTGGAGACGGTTTGGTTGTGCTCTCCCGCTGTGGCGATGATCCATGATTTTGCTGTTACGGATAACTGGGTGAGTCTCTCCTCTGCCTCTCTGGATGGCATTGACAGCCCCTCGTGCTATTATAGGTCCTCTTCCCAATCATTCCCCTGGTCTGTGACATCGAGAGATTGAGGCAAGGCGGCGAGCACTGGCAGTGGAGCCCCAATACTCCATTCTACATAGGAGTCCTTCCGCGGAGGGAAGCAAAGCCTACCGATGTCAAAGTATGCATATCCGCACTTCCTCTCTGTTAAGTAGTGGCAATGCTGACCCGTACAGTGGTTCCGCTACCAAAACTCCTTTCCTGGCCACACAGCCAATGCCTACGAAAATGAAGCCGGAAAAATCATCCTGGATCTCGCACTAAGCGACAAGAATGTCTTCTTCTGGTGGCTAGATGCCGAAGGAAACGCACCTGATCCCAGATCCATCCATTCCCAATTAACTCGCTTCACAATCGACCCTTTATCATCTGATCTCAACCTGTCTAACCCAACAATGCTCCAGAATAACAATTCAGAATTTTACCGCATTGACGACCGCTTCTCCACCCAGCCCTATAGACACTGCTTTTTTGATCTCATGGATCCAGAACTGGGAACAGACTTTGCGACCATTACCCCTCAGCTAGGCGGCGGATACCCACTTTACAACTCGCTCGCGCACCTGGATATTGACATTGGTAAGACGGAGATTTACTTCCCGGGGAATACGCATATGGTGCAGGAACCTGTGTTTATTCCACGGCGGGAATCCACGACCGAGGGAGATGGGTATGTCATGGCATTGGTGAATAATTATGCGTCGATGTGTAGTGAGCTTCATTTGCTGGATACGAGAGACTTTACCAGTGCCCAAGCGGTAGTTTTGTTGCCGATTCGGTTGAGGCAGGGATTGCATGGAAACTGGGTGGATAGCAAGGATATGCAGCCCAACATAAGTTAGACGCAGAACCTGAGCAAAGATAAAGTCATTGCGGGGAATACATGATATATGTATATGGAACCACATCTTTGATTCGTCTTTCAATTGACCGAATGAGAGTGACCATAGAGAGACAAAGAAACAATGGTCTAATAGACTTATAGCTTTGATTCAAGTGGAAATTAATTACTTCGAATGCAAAGTTACACGGCAGAAAATCATCGGCTAGTGTCTAAACGGAGGCTGACATCAAATAGTAGCTCACAGTGGAAAACTCATTGAATAAAACTAGAGTTTTATGTCAATTATTTTTAACTTCCGGGGAAGATTGTTTTCTTATATGTGCATTGATGGCCAACTCTCATCCTGCGCTTCATAGATCCGCCGAGGCTCCTTAACAGGATCGAAGCACATGTCGTCTAAGCCAGCACACGATGATACTATGTGTCTAGTCTACATCCTGTAGACCCGGAAATGTCATGATCTAGATAAATATATACACTCATATTCATTTGAGACCAGAGTGACGAACAATAGATTTCGTTTTCAATTAGGTTCATGTTTCGCTCGATTGTTTCGCAGAAGCTAACCTATTAACACAGGTGATCTATACAAGGCAGTGTGTATCTTATTTCGGTGGCTCTCTAGGCAGTTAGGTAGTGAGCTCCAGGATAGAGAATCAAGACTCAGATTCTCTAAGCAGTCAGCATTGCTGAGATCTTACCTTGTCCAAAATTTTCTAGCAATAATTCACGACGTTTTGCTGGGGTTGTTTGCGCCCACGAAGGAAATGCTGTTGCGGCCGTCTCAACAGCCTCGATTGCCAGCTTGGGACTCGCTCCTTGAAAGACAAACAGATGCGGTGCACCTTTAGAGTAACTTAGCCATTTCCGTCGTCTGAGGTCAGAACTATATCTCTTCCCCCGATGGTCAGGGAGATAGTAGTATCACTCATCTAAATTGGATCAACAGTATTCAGACGCACAGGTTTCCCCTCTCAGGTACGTTCTCTATCCTGAATACAGAGATTCTTTAATCTGTGTAAATCTAGAGGGAAAAAATGTTGGTGCCAATTTCCGGACATACCATGAAAGCAGCACCATGTCAGCCACCATTTCCCCGGATAGTCACCATTTTCCTCTGGTATCGCTGGTCTGTATCTAATTCCGAACCACTACGGATGCCATTCTACCTCGGAATACTCCTCAAATTGCGATGTAAAAGCGGGGTTGAGCTTTCTGGACGTCGTTTCTCACTGCCGGTGGCATCGGGTCATCTTCCCCGGTATCCCCGACTAACAGAACCATCCAAGTCAACAGGTGAAGAGCGTCCAATACTCCGCAATTTAATTCGGTTTACAGATGTGTATAATATAAATACTCGTAGCTCCCCATGTAACTTTAATCATTGCCACACCACCAGCACAATGTCTTCCCACAAGAGATTTACAGCACCGGACGCCCAGAAATTGCGCCGCTTCTTTGACGACGCTGCGCGTGTTCTTGGAGAAGAAAATGTCTCACGAACCCATCAACATGGTGCTCTCAAAGGCCCCCAAGGTCAGGATTCGTACGGAGATCCATTTTCAACCGCAACAACCCACCAGCCAAGCGGTGCCATTCGGCCCAATAATGTGGAAGAACTCCAGGAGGTTGTGAAGCTTGCCAACAAGCACAAAGTACCGTTGTGGACGGTTTCAAGGGGTAAGAACCTAGGGTATGTCCTCCATGTTATATACTTCCCATCTGATATCGCTAACAGTCTCAGATACGGCGGATCCAGCGCTGTCGTCAAAAGATCTGTAGTCCTTGACCTCCACCGGATGAACAAGATCATCGAGGTAAACGAGGAATGCGGGTATGCTATCGTAGAGCCTGGGGTATCTTTCTTCAACCTTTATGAAGAAATCCAACGGAGAGGTCTGAATCTCTGGCCATCAGTTCCTGCGATCGGATGGGGTTCGGTGTTGGGAAATACCGTGGACCGTGGCTTTGGTTATACGCCCAATGGAGACCATTCGCAGTCGCAGTGTGGAATGGAGGTCGTTTTGCCGAATGGGGATTTACTTCGGACAGGTATGGGAGCGATGAAGGATAACAAGTCTTTTCCGCTTTACAAGGGGTATGTTCGCCAGCGTGTGTTCTCCTCAATGAAAGATAATGACTCAAAGTTGAACAGAGGCTTTGGACCGGCTCTTGACGGTCTCTTCTACCAGTCCAATCTCGGTAAGAAGTTCTGCTATTTCATCTTCCACATAAGACAAATTACTGACAAAAATAGGCGTTGTCACCAAACTCGGCATTCATATCACCCCCGCCCCAGAAGCCTACGCCACGGTGGAAGTAAGCGTGCCTCGAGAAGAAGACCTTGCCCCCTTAGTTGGGACTCTTTCAGACCTCATGCGCCGCTCCATCATCTTAAACTCACCCTCCATTGCCAACATCTTTCGCATTGCCTTGACATCCAAAGTTCCCGAGGTTCACGCAAAAATAGCACAGTACATGAAACCGAATTCCTACGTACCCTATTCCGTGTTAGAGGAAATCCGCAAGCAACAAAACTGGGGCTTCTGGAAGGCATACTTCTCCCTCTACGGATCGGTGGAAATGCTCCCCGCTCTGCTGAAGACAATCAAGCGCGCATTCTCCACCATCCCAGGCGTCCAGATCGAATGGCGCGAGTTCCGCGGTTCCCCCGGACGGTTCATCACCGCTGCTGAGATTAAGGAGGAAGAAATCCCCCACAGCGGCATCCCTACTCTTGCCCCGCTTGAAATCGTGAATAGTCGATCGGAAATAGGCGGCGGACACCTCGACTATTCGCCCGTCATCCCTCCCTCCGGCCGCGAGCTGTACGAGTGGTATCTCACCGCGAAGAAACGTACAATTGAGGCAAAGTTCGATTTCTTCGCTGACTTCCACATATACCCGCGCTATGTGGTAGGTATTGAGCTGGTGATTTACACCACCAAGGAGGAAGCTCGCATCCACGAGCTGTATAGAAATCTGGTGCGAGATGGTGCGAAACAGGGCTATGTAGCGTACCGCACGCATGTGGGGTATATGGATGATTTAGCAGCAAAGTTGGACTTTAATGAATCTGCATTTACGAGGTTCACAAGTCTTATGAAGGATACGCTGGATCCAAATGGGGTTTTGTCACCGGGCAAGTCGGGGATTTGGAATACGGGAGTTTCTCAAGTTAGGCTAAATCCGCAGCTTTAAACTCATTTCCTTAGAATATTTAATCTGGTTATATATGGGATATATAATTTAACACGGCAGAATAATAAAGAGAAAATAGTAAATAATCTATCGGAGCTGAAGCTCCCTGAAGCTTGAATTCTCTATCAAGCTCATGCTATTTATCTCTGCGGGTGGAGCTCTCGTTTAGGGAGGCGTGGGGAAATCTGCCAGGGAGCTGCCTCGGAGCAGGGAGTCTCCGAGATAATCTATTTTCAGCTGTTCCTTTTGCAGGATTAGGTCATGTAGGAATTCTTGCTCAATTATGTCGAATTCTAGGGCACAGAAACATAGGAATTCCATTGACTATCTGAAGTGCTAGATGAGCTGCTAGCGACTTAATTCTGCATATTGTTTGAAGACTAGAATTTAGGGGGGCTGAACCCATAATTAGGCAAAGAAACTAGATCCTAGGGATCTAGTAGATTCCATAGTAATTAAAGGATCTGCTACAGACGGCAATTTCACAGGTCACATATGCAGGTAAACTTCTGGCGTCGACAGTAAGTGTATTGCAAGACACTAACTGGAAAGTCTCCCAGCAAGAGGATTACTAAAACAATATATAGCGTATTATCAGGATACAAGAGTGGACGCCACAACAAGAGACTCTGCGGCACCTACTGAGCTTGAGTCTTGGACGAAATCGCTTCTTGAAGCGATTGAATTAGTTAACACACACGGGCACCAGCAGGCTGTGCACATATATATGTAGTAATTGATTAGATTGTCTGGGACTCTGATAGCCATTGATGATCTATAGGTGTCAACGGTGGAAGGATAGCTCAAAACATGAGATACGGCCACTTAATATCTAAGATGTAGAAGATACAAAAAGAAAAAGAAAAACATACAACAACTGGGATTCGCTGGTGGTCACCCACCCAACTACTAACCAGTCGGCGTGCGGATTAAGTACGGCTGAGCGGACGGGAAGCCCTGTTTTCCGCACCCTATGGTCGTATGTGATAGATTCTTCTAAAGATGAATTAATATTCAGATGGTAGTAGTATGTATCAACGTGGCGGGACAGCAATTAGCTAAAACTGTTTAATATAGTTTAGAAAAATGATATCTTTCACATGAGCTCCATAAACTAAATTGATAACTAGCAGTGCCTAGCCGCTATATTTAAAGCGAGCTGCCGCGCACCACATTTGCCCAAAACAGCTTGTAAGTAGGTCTCACCCATTTTCAAAAATCCTTCTGCACTAAGAAGAACTATTAGACCCTAAAACAGCTGTGCATCCGAAAAGAGATCTAGCGAGGTTAGACTCGGTGTCATGTGGAATCTCGACTCTTTCCAGTCTTAATGAAATTCTCACTCGTAGACCGTACAAGACAGGCACGGTCCTAGACTTGAGTCTTCCATATCTGAGACCGAGTAGTAGCTGGAAGCAGCCATAGAGTTCCTATAAATGTGATGGCAATTTCTGGTCTCCTTCTCATTTTCTTATCATCACCAGGAACGCATCTTATTGGTAAGTCTCAAATTTCACTCCTAGAAGTGTGCTCTAAGGCAGAAGCGCTTGCTAGTGGACTTTGCTAGTAAAGTTACAATACCTTAAAAAGGGGGGCTGCAAAATAAGTCGATTTATATATGGGGCAGCCTCTTGATAGGCCAGCCGAAAGGCAAGAACGGATTATTGTAATTTATATAACTTCGAGTTTCCGTAAACAAAATTTAAATCAGATATAATTTAAGCTATAGGATATTTAATAATGCTCGATTCTGGAAACGGATTTAGTTTCATCTTTAGTTACAGCATGATTATTGAGGTATCGGAGCACTCGGTGTCCGATTACGCTAGCCCCTTGAATACTTAGACCAAGTGCGTCGCTTCCCCCTCAGGGAAGATCCAATGATATATCCGTGACTGTCCACTTCAACCCGTCAAATTCAAATAAAAACATGCATCTCGATCATAAGATTCCTTGGAACACTGCAGCTCGCAACTTTGATTCCAAAAGATACAATCCCCACAGAATACCCCAAGTTACGGACCTCTTCTCCTGAGGCCTACCGAACCAATCCAACGATCTCAATTACTTCCTTCGTGTCTTTATCGCGACTATTCGTGAGTTTTCCGCCACAGATAGAGATACACCGTCACCAACATATATGGGGACTCCTTGCTAAAGTACAAGAGTTGATATTGGTTACAGAAGGGATGCAACAGACGAGGCCAATGACTACTTTTTTCGCCTTGAATAGGCCGTTGCCAATTACAGTTAAGGACCGGCTGGCTGCCACCCTCACGAAAATACATGATAAAATGGAAAGAATGATGCAAAATATGACGTCTGCTGAATCATTGTTTTTTTTTCTGTGCTTTCATTCCCGTAGTGCTATGGCGCCTACATTAATATATTGCATATCTACCACTCAGCCCAGTCTGAGACTGGGATCTTTGTGATAGAAGGCCGGAAAACCAACAACAATCTGGCCGGACGAAGGTGCACACGGTTGGCTTCGGAGTGATATGGCTATCTTCTGTGATAAGCTATCATTATATCTCGTGCGTATGCAGCTACCCCGCTCCAAAAATATAATCAGCTTGTCAGGCTAAAGGGAGATAGTACATGCCACTTTGCGCTTATGGCGAATTAGAGTATTATCGTCGGTCAACAGCTGATATTAGTCACCAGCCCAGTTCGGAATAAATGCTGCGCAGCATAATCTTATTCCAGAGCCTGGTAAACACCATTTTCAGGCTGGGAGGAGGGTTGATTGGAAAGCTGACTCCGAACGGATAATTGCCACAAATACAGATGACGTGTTTGCGTTTGCTTGAAGGGGTAGGGGTGCCGTACCATCAGTCCAATAAAGAAGAGAAGAAACAGCCGGCTGGCACTCAGATTGGTCCACATCCGAAATGTAGTTCATGTTGGAAAAGCTCCAGAAACTGGTGTCAACAGGAGAAGCCAGTAGGACCATTTTCATTGTCTAAGGAAGTGAAGATTTGTCCCACATCCCCTCCATGTCAATTTCTCCTGTCGCTGGACAGTGACATGTCAAGCTTGAACATACATTCCAAGAGAGAGACTCTGGAAACCAGAACGAAATGTCGATCTAACCACGCTTGAGGTACTAAACAACCATCTCAGCTGATACTCACATATTATTTGGCGACTGGCTTGTGTTTGACAGCCTCGTCGCTCCGTAGCCTTGCTTCGCATCTTCTCTTTGCACAGCCTCATGACCCATCTTACCCTTTGATATTTCACGTAATGATTGCATTCTTTATATCTTCCAGATTCTCGGAGACACTATTTTACCTTTTCAATATTGGTCTGTCAGATGCGCACGAAAATTGAAATATAAAATGTGCAGATCCCGACGCTACTTACCGTATCATCGTCTTGATTGCCGATCTCCTTGTGAATTCAGACCAACACGAAACTGGGGGCATCAGTGAGCACCTATTTCCCTCCTTATTTACGCTATCTCGCATAAACTAGTCTTGGCCACTAATATTCTATAGGCCCAAGTATTGAGAATGAACGACACCGACCCCCACACTCACTGGAGAGAAGAGGCCAAGAGGCGAAAATACGAACAAGCGCAGAATGCCGCTCAGTCCCAAACAAAAAAGTCCTTTACTCATCACGATTACTCGGTGGGATGGATCTGCCCGTTGGAGGTGGAGCAGCTCTCGAGATGATGGATGAGGAGAATGAAAGGCTATCCCAACGATCTATCGACCATAACGTCTATCATCTTGGCAGTATCTATGGCCATAATGTTGTCATCCCAACAAACTGGCTATTGCAGTTATCCTGGGACGAATATCAACAGTGGATGTCAATATAGTCAAGCGATATTCATTTGCTGGAGATATCTGGTTACATTTGAAAGAGACATATGAGCGAAAGGACCGAGTCCTTAGGGTCAAGTCTCTCGACCAATTTCTTAGTTGGAAGATGAAGTCAGACCAAAGGATCTTAGCTGCGGTTAATGAGGTCCGCCACCTAGCAGGTCGAATCCCTGAACTTGGTGGAGACCCTCCTTCAGAGGAAACTATGATAGTTATTCTCCTCAAAGGATTATTACCACAGTACGAAACCTTTCGACAGACTCTTATACTCCAGAACCTATCCTTTAACCAAGTTGTCGAGTCCCTTAAGACAGCTGAATCGACCTTGCCTATTCCCGCCAACGAAAATCCCTCCTATGGTGAATCTGCAAATCGTGTGAAGGGAAAATATAATATCAAATGTTATGGATACGGAAAACGTGGTCATTACGCAAAGGATTGTCCTGAGAAATCTGATCAAGAGAAGGAATCACGGTCCAAGAAAATCACTAAACTCAAGAAGGAGCAAGCTAAGCTAGCAAAGCAGATTGCAAAGCTTGAGCTCTCTGACTCTGATAGTAGTGATGAAAGCAATCTCTAGGGGTGTGTCCCCTGAGGGATGTATCCCCTGATTGTGCCCTGGAAATGGATCCCATACTGGAGAGAGGGTATCCAAGATCCTAGAAGATAGTGATCTGTCAGCCGTACGGATTTCCTCAGTGAGATGCAAGCTGGGCACCCCTGCAAGCTGATGTATGGTATCAAGGCCTGGGTGGCCGGGCATATGTCGCCAACCAGGCGTGTGTCGCCGAACAGGTGTGTGTCACCTAGAGGGCCTGTATGGCCCGTCGTCAAAGTCCTGTGTGGCCTGGGAGATCGTTTAGTCTCCTAGAGGGCTTGTGTAGCCCGTCTATCTTTGGCCTGTGTGGCCTCCATATCTCTGGCCTGTGTGGGCCGTCAGGGGCTTGTCTAGTTATAAGTCGCGTGTATCTATCATTGTTTTGTACCCCAACTGAGTCGCTCGCTCAATTCCATACTACTCAGTTCTCTCTATTCTGTGTCAATTCCCCTGACCAAGCATAGGTTCGCTACAGTATCCGAAGCCCTATATCGGGCCTAGCCCGTCACACATATCAAGCTCGCTTCTTGAAGCTGAGACAGGAAGGAACTGGACAATGGTTGTTAGAAACAACCGAGTTCCGTGAATGGGTGAATAAGAAAGGAACGCTATATTGCCCGGGCATTCCTGGAGCAGGAAAGACAATACTTACATTTATTATCATAAATTATCTTCAGGAAGAATATGGAAGGAGCCAAGACGTTGGTATTGCATATATATATATTGCAATTTTCAGCAACAACACGAACAGAAGTTGAGCGATATCCTCGCAAACATCTTGAAGCAATTGGTTTAGTCATTATACTATACTCCAGAAGATCTCAGCACATTTTATGAATTTCACAGACGCAATGGAATTCAACCACGATATAATGAGCTTCTGAAACTATTAAACATGGTTGTTAGTGTGTATTCTCGTGTTTATATTGTCATTGGCACACTAGATGAATGTCTAAACTCTGATAGAACGCGAGACCACGCGATTTCGCACATCCTTGATCTCCAGCGGGAGTTTGATATCAGTTTCTTTGCAACTTCAAGATTCATTCCAGAAATCGCCGGAAAGTTCGAAACTTTTCCCTCAATAGAGATTCGAGCTAGCAATGCAGATGTGTAGAGATACGCAGAAAATCATAATCTGACGTATCAAGCTGTGTACGGAAAACATAGAGCTTCAGAAGCTGATTGTTTCCGAAATGTGAGATCAGTCAATGGGATGTACGTATGACCTGTTAAGAAACTCGGTAGGGAAACACCCTCATTGAAGCTAGGTTTCTTTTGGCAAAACTTTACCTGGACTCGTTGAAACGGGAAACCTCCCCGAAAAGAGTCAAAACCGCTCTCAGCAAGCTACCTACTGGATCAGAGGCATATAATGATGCTTATCAAAAGGCAATGGAACGGATTGAGCGACAAACTACCAACCAAACACAGCTTGCAAAACAACTGTTGTCTTGGCTTACGTGTGCTAAGTGCTCCCTCACACTGACAGAACTCCAGCATGCTCTTACTGTTGAGATTAACGAGAATTATTTTGATAAAGAGAATCTTCCGGATATCGAAGATATGATCTCTGCCTGTGCAGGTCTAGTAATATATAACGAGCAGAGCCATATGATTGGATTAGTCCATTACACAACAAAGGAATACTTTGAAAGGATATGGGCTTTTTGGTTTCCTAATGCCCATCGTGAAATTGGTCAAATATGTGTTACCTATCTCTGCTATGATGTGTTTGAATCCGGATGTTGCAAGACAGAAGATGATTTTGACGAAAGGAATCGAGAGTACCCTCTATATCGCTATGCGGCGAGGAATTGGGGCCACCATGCAAAAAAGCAGCCTCTGAGCAACAGCTTGTCCTCGGGCCACTGGAGAATGATCAAAAGGTAGCTGCATGTGCGCAGGTTCTGGTTCGGTTCAGGGGTAGATTCGACGGAGAAGTTGAGGATTAGCCCATGCAGATCACCGGACTTCACCTGGCGGTTAAGTTTGGCCTTGAGCCTGAAACGGAGACCCTAGTCAAGAAAAAGCATGAGATTGACGCTTGCTCAAAATGGTTTATGACACCCGTATTTATCGCCTTGTATAACGGCAACGAAGCCATTGTGAGGCTTTTGCTCTATCACGGTACTAGCCCTCACTATGCGGATAAATTCCACATGACAGCTCTTTCTATCGCAGCATGCACCGGGCATGGGTCTATAATTAATCTCTTTCTCAAGCTGGAGTTGGATCCGGAGTTTAGTGATGTGAGTGACCGCACTCCACTCTCTTACGCCGCCGAACGGGGCCATGTGGAAGCTGTCAGATTGTTGTTGGATGCTTAGGCAAACATCGAAAGGAAAGATAGGTTACATGGTAGGACACCCTTAGCATGGGCAGCTGCCAATGATCACCAGGCTGTCGTCCGTCCTCTACTTGATAGAGGTGTTCAGCCCGATACGAAGACTACCAGAGAAATTTGGGATACAGACGAGAAGACACCCCTTCACCTTGCTGCCATAAAGGGAAACAAGGAAATTGTGGGGTTGTTGCTTGAACATAACATTGACCCAGATGAACCAGATGCCTACGGTCGAACGCCACTTTCGCTGGTTGCCAGAAAGGGTGATCTAGATCTAGTCCGGCTCTTACTTGCCGCTGGTGCAAAAATAGACCAAATGGATACGGAAAGTAGGGGTCACACACCACTTAGATGGGCGACGGGCAGTCCTAGCTGGCTGTCGTGAAGCTTTTGCTAGAAAAGGGAACATATCTTAATATCCAGAGAATTGGCTCTCCATTATCAACCGCAGCTGAGGAACAGAGCCCAGAGATGGTTGAACTGTTACTCAAATATAGAGCAGACCCTCACTCAAAAAGTTGGAATAGCTCAGGGATCCTCCAAACAGCAGTTACGAACGGTAACAAAGGGATACTGGGAGTGTTGGTGAAACATGTTGTTCGACCTGATTCCACTGCCTCTCATGACGATTCGTTACTATGGCCAGCCAGAAATGGTCATGCCTCGTTTATCGAAGTACTTCTAGAAGAGGGTGCTGATATCAACACGAGGAACCCTCAAAGTGGTGACACCCCACTATCGTGTGCAGTGACGGAGAAACGCGAGGAAGTGGCCGCACTGTTGATCGAGAAGGGTGCTGATCTTGAGGTTCGAGATAATGATGGTCGAACAGCGTTATCAAAGGCGGCTCAACGATGTGCCAAAAATGTGGTCAAACTCCTGCTTGAGAAAGGTGCGAATGCAGGATCCAGAGATATCTTTGGTCAACCCCCACTTTTTTATGCCCTCGAACACGGAAACGAGGTTGTTATTGAGTGTCTGCTCGATGAAGACCCTACTCTTTTCCACAGTCATGATGAATTAGGCCGCAGTCCTCTTTTGATCGCTACAGAGAACCGACGCAAGGCAGTCCTCCGGAGGTAGGGAATGTTCAAGAGCACTCGTGGGTTCTTAACAGAGAAATGGGAACTGTTCTTCGCACTTCTTCTCGCCGGGATATCATCTGTCACAAAGCAGAGGTAAGAAATTATTTCTCTGGGCAGCGGCAAATGGCCACGTGGATGTGATTGAGTTCTTAGTTGGGAAAGATATCAGTCACGTCCACGAAGACAATTTTGGAAGAACGCCCTTTACTTTAGCCGTCAGGAACAGCCAGATGGCTGTGGTCAAACTCTTACTAGACAAAGGTGTTAGTCCAAATGCGACAGATCAATCAGGATATGCTCCCCTCTCATGGGCTTTCAGCACTGGTGATGAGCCCACCGTTCGCCTTTTATTGGAAAACGGCGCAGACTCTCATAGACCTGTCAAAATTATCCCAAAGCATCCTTTTCTCTGTGGCTTACATCCTGCTCATTCTCATTTGCCATTGTTCTGGGCCGTTATAGGAGGGTTTGAAGGCATTGTCAGACTCCTCTTGCAAATGGGGGCCGATCCAGACTACTTTTTTCATGAGGGGTCGGGCGTCACGACCTATCAGAACCAATCTACCCCCGAAACAGAAATTATCAGCACATTATCCACGGCTGTAAGCAATGGAAGCTACAGTACTGTCGAGGGGCTACTGGATCGGGGTGTGAACAATGTTCTGTGCCACACTAGCCTAGTACTAGCAATGGAGTTCTACGATATGTCGCTTGTTACCCTCATTGTGCAGAAGGGCATTCGGAACAATTGGCTCCTTGCGGAACATAGGCAGTCACTCTTGTTCTGTGCAGCATTTACCGGTCATGCGAATGTGGTGCGAAGCTTGCTGGATGAAGACATACGCAAATGCCCGCTCCACGCAACGCCTCGTTTCTCTTACCCAAAGAAACAGAATGAGAGGACCCTCCTCTGCTAACTGCGCGGGCAAAGAACACACCCCGTTACTGTTTGCTGCAAAAGAAGGCCGTGAGGCAGTGGTTCGAGTTCTGTTAGACAAGAAAACGGACCCAAATATTGGATCAGATATTGGATCACCATTGCAGCTCGCAATCGACAATGGCCATGCAACAGTGATTAAACTCTTACTGCAATATGGAGCCGAGCTAGACATCAAAAATAGCGGTATGTCTCTCTCCTGAAAGCAGCCAAAAAAGGTCTTTACAACCTGGTCAAATTCCTACTTGAAAAGGGTGTCCCTCAGAGCCCCATGAGTCTAGAAAAGGCCACCCAATCCTTGAAGCGGTTTCAAACAATGCCATGATGTTGTTCGGCTCCTGCTTGAAAGGGGAGTGGATCTGAATACTGCCGATAAGCTTGGTCGAAGAGGTTTGATTTTGGCGGCAGAAAAAGGACAGCCTGACACGGTAGAACTTTTACTGCAATATGGTGGTTGCCGAACTCTGCAGATCGCCTTGGGCGAACCCCGTTGTTTTTTAGGGCGATGACACGGAATACTACTGTTGTCAGAACCCTTCTCCAGAAAGGCAATGCGGATCCTCAAGCGATGACATGTGCAGGGCGAACGCCCCTGTCCGTGGCCTCTGATTTCAATTATCCCGAAGTGAGTTGGTTTCTATCAGGCGAGCCTGGTGAAGCTCCTGCTTTTAAGGAACAAGACACGGACAGCGAGACGGAGAGTGACGAGAATAGCTGGTACATCTGTGATAGTTGTGGACGCTCTCTTCCTGATGTCGAGCCCTTCTTCCGCTGCTCAATTTGCAGGATTACAAACACGAAGACTTAGATATATGTTTGGAGTGTGTTGCAGGGGGGTCGGGGTGTTTTGATAAGCTACACACCTTGGGGAAAAAGATAAAAATCGATGGCAAGATAGTCACGGTTGAAAAAATTCAGAGGTGGCGGCAGGTTGTCAGCGCCTAGCTGTTTCATTGAAAGCGAGCTGTTGCTTACTGCATACACCCAAAATAGCAGATAAGCAGGTGCCGCCTATTTCCACCTTCTTTGATCATCTAGAACATGAAAGGAGACGCTCAACCATCATATTACTGTTTGCAGCAGCAGTTTAGGCAGCAGAATTGTTCTTTGTATGTCCTATAGCATAAATATGCGATAGATTCCGTTAGTTCTAGATAGCAAGAAATCCAGAGGATTTAACCCCGAATGCCTAGTTCAGTTCATCATTTTTATTGCTTCCGTGCCCTAGGATTCGACACAGGCTACTTTTCCAATTCTTACCTCTATCAGCAGGTCGCAGTTACAGGAGGAGTTCGGTCATTATAACGAATATGGTTAGGGGTGATCCTGCCGTTTTGCAAATATTGTTACCGGCAGTGGTAGACTTGTTATAACCGAACCGCTGAATCGAACTGAATTGGCCCGAATTGGGGTCAGTTCAGTTCAATTTAGTTTTTGGTCCAATTTGAGTCAAAACCAAATAATATTTAAAAGTAATTTGGCAATTGCATTATAAATTAATATCACGTATAGTTCGTTGAAAAGCACGTTTTTCAAATAATTTTAAAATATTGATTTTCTGAAAGCCTGAAACATAATACTCAAAGTATAATATTGAGAGATACAATACTGCAAACGCCAGAGAAGTAATGGAGGAGTAGAGTGGTCTACATTCCTACAAGACCTCAAGCTAGGGTATGGAGAAGTGTGATAGAACAGGCAAGAAGCCGTCAGATGTAGTCAAAGTAGTAAGTCTCTGAATTCATACAACTATTTGTTGATCCCCTCTGGTTTTCTCTATAGCCTTTGAATTCCTATGTCTGTAGGGTTCTAACACCTTTAAAACCTGTGGCTTCGAATATATTCTAATTATGAGAAGCGTGGAGAAGGACTTGACTCACATTTCAAACTAAGGTCCTAAAGCTGAAGAATTGGTCTTATATTTGACGAGCCGCTGTGTCTTGTAGTTATCAGGAAACGAGTAAGGGAGGTGCGATAAGATCTTCCAACTGTAGCGATCTATTGATTTATTTCACTTCTATTCTTTATTATTTCTTTTGTAGAAGCTAAAATAGTTCTCGGAGCTGAAGCTCCTGATGCTTGAATTCCTTGCAAGCTCAGGCTATTTATCTCTGTGGGTGGAGCTCTCGCTTAGACAGGCGTGGGAGAAATCTTCCAGGAGCTCCCTAGGAGTAGGGAGTCTCCGAGAATAGTTAAATACTAAAGGTAAAATGAAAACATGGAGGCTTTCAATTAGTATTTAAAGAATTTCGTTTTTTTTTTTAAAAAAAAATTTTCAGCGATGCGTGGCTGCTAAGAAACATGTAAGTGAAGGTTTGCAACCCACCTTATTTTGGGGCAGCAGCGTTACATGTCAGGATAGTGTCTTATATGCATGTTTCGATCTGCGTGAATTGATAATATGTGATTAGAATATTGGCATTGGTATGGTCCTAGAGCTAGCTATATTATCGTAATATCGATATAATCTTAAGAAGATCGAATAGGGAAATATTAATGACCCTTCTTCTCTGAATTGACCAGACGAAAATGCTTTAGCCTGTGATATGCTTGGTACCGCTCACTGAAAAGAAGAGCAGAGAGTTTCCATTGAGAGTATCGCAGGAGACCTCATGTATAGTGCGATAGGCAGACGTCATTGACAACCTTGTTTTCACTACCAAAGGTTTAGCAAAAGCCGTTTAATTACACCGCTATCTCCCTCTTCCGCCTCTTGCTCCTTTCCACCCCACTTCCTTCTTCTTTCTCATAAGTGAATATCTATGATGGTTGGAATTACGCCTCCCCCCGTGAAGATAGAGCTAGTGGCTTCAGGTCATAAGTCTGGTCTATGAATCTAGCTTCTATTTGCAGCTGCCTTGAAAGAGATGACCAGAAGAGCAACATTCTTCATAAAGCTCTGGAGGTTCTTGAATGCCGAGGACAGTTACAGGCTGAGACACAGATGGAAAATGCCAGACGATGCATACGTGCTAGCAAGAAGGCTCATAGTTACTCAGATTGCAGAGTGAGATGCAACATTAAATGCAGAGATTTCATTATTAGTTGCGGCAAAGGCCAGCAATCTGCAGAGTTGAAACTAATACACCCCTCCTTTTTTTGATATTATTGAAGCAATCTGATAACAGGTGCTTATCAAGATACAATCAACTGAAAACATTTCTTTCCACGTATTAATCAGAGGAATGAGACATGGCCAGTCATACCACACGCATAATCAGGAAAGAACGGACCGACATGCTACTCATAAATGCCTCCCCCTACATGAAGTGCTAGGAGAAGCCGTAGCAACACGGCTCAGTCCGCTGTCTGGATGATGCTTACAGGTTGACGAGAGCAATAATTGCCACAGCCATAGCGAGCATAGCACCAGTCATTCCCTCCCCGCCGTATGGTGCACCGTTGGGCGCAGCAGTTCCAGATGGAGAAGGCGCATGAGTGTGAGTAGAGGATACGGAAGTCTGGGTGGTTGACACGCTAGAGGGAATATCAGAAGTCGTCGCAGCGGAGGTCAAGGATGCGTCAGAAGTGGGAGAAGTTGCATATCCCGAAGCAGTACTAGACGAGATAGACTCCACAGAACTATGAGGAGGAATTGGTGCATCTCCACTAGCGCTATATCCGCCAGAAGAAGGGATGGGAGACGTCGGAACCGGAATTGGTGCGTCCCCACTAGCGCTATATCCGCCGGAGGAAGAGATGGAAGACATCGGAACCGGAATCGGAACAGGAATCACTGGCACAGAAGAAGTCGAAGCTTCAGAGGTAGTTCCAGTGGTGGTGCCAGCCTGCGAAGTGGTTTCAGGAGCGGACCCACAACCTCCCACAGCCACGGTAGTAGTGACAGTTTCTGTAAAGCTTAGTGTCAGTAACCTATGTCCAGGAATGACTAACAAAAATAAGCTTAAGAAGCCTACATAGCTGCTTACCGGCGCGAGCAAAAAGTTGGTTGAACTTGGCAAGCAAAGGCGCGTCATTCACATCATGGAGGTTCAAGTTGTCTCCTAGACATTAGCTCATGGATAAGGATATCTTGGTTCTACACGTACCGCCACGAGCCTCAAGGCCGTAGGCATGGTCCTCCAGGGCATCAACCTCGCGAGGGAGCTCTGCAAGTCTAGAGTCAGACACAGACAATATTTGAGAGGAGAGCCTTGATATAGAACTTAAGAGGAGGAGGATGATAACTATGCATGTCTTGAAGGAAGATAGAGACTTACTGGCACCGTGACCAATGGCTGCGAGAACCCAGACGGCCAGGAACACAATGAGCTTGGAGTTCATCTTGAACATCACCTTGACGTTTTGTGATGAAAGAAGAAGTTAACGAACAGTGTACAGTCAAGATAATGCTTTGAACGAGCGGACTTGATGAAATCTCCAAGGATGGATGATGGTGATGAACGACGATGATGATGAAGAAGAGAAAAAGGGGAGGAGAAGGAGGGAGAAGACGAGAGGTTTTTGTTGTGCGCAAGCTGGGTGACGCGCCAAATAAGGAAGGCGCGCTGTGTCCGGAGGCCTCCCATTGCTGGTAGGGAAAAGCCGACTGAGGGGCCTCACTTCGTTTATTGCGGTTTTCTGTCGAGCCTCTGTTCTTCGAGCTCTTCAGTACTACTGAGGACCATCTTCACAGGCAGGAGATGTCCTGGAAAGCTATACCATGTTTAGGAAGCGAGTATATTGCCTCCGAAAACGCTGAGACGGATTCTACAGACATCAGATACGGGCACCTCGGTTGTCCAAACCCAATGGCCTTCATGTAAGTATTCTGTTATCCATTCCTTCAGCTCCTCTCTAGTCATTCTATCTATGAAAAATTGAAGCTTAGATGTTAATTTTATTGATAAAGTATCCATGCAATGCCTCCAAAAAACCCAGAGACCCGAGCAATCTATCTTCCGATTGAAATACGAGAGAGCATATATACCTATGCGTAACCCGTTATTTCTTCATATTCCATTTCTCATCACTCGTCGCGATCGTACTCCTTTTCTTTCGATGCCAACCGGTAGCTTTCAACCATGGATCATGTCCTATCATGCTGCCGCTGGTTCCTGACTTCAGACAATACCATGGATAGACCTTTTCCGGGAACCAATAGCAGCAGGGAAAATTATTCAGATTTGACTTCTCCTGGTATCTTCGCTTTTTCTGGGAAATGTCGTATTCATGCCGTGAGCTCATGACGTCTTAATTTCATACTACTTGCGTATCTGCAGTAGCAATTCCTACTGTTCCATAGAGTATGGAGAGCTTTATGGGATCTTTTGTGGCCACTTCACGAATATTGCTATAATGCGGATAAGAGAATGAAGCAAATCATTTCAAGGAAGTGCTTCTTTCTATGTTGGCGCCTGCGATACTTGCTCATCGGAACAGTCACCTATTTCCATCCGTTTCTTTACATAACCCATTATCCTTGCACAGTTGCGTTCCCTTTTACTCTGCTAATTAAGACCACTACTTCTGGATGTTTCTATGTAGTCCGTAGAAATATCGAGGATCAAGACCGAGCTGCTTCAGCGTCAATTCCGGGGGAAAAATCATACAATTTCAGCAAAGCTCATCGTTCTACGTATATACTGAAGCGACCGAGTTCCATGAACGGGGTTTACTATTAGCCTAGAGGCATTTCAAGACTACAGATCTCCCAGGAGAATTAGGGCTTTCATCCAATTAGAGCAGCACTCACACCGAGTAGGTGATTCGACGTATCTTCTTCTTACCCATACATAATATATCTACTGCACAATATAATACATCTATGAATATCTTTATTCCCACCAGAAGACAAGTCGATTTCCAAAGGTAACTATATACTTATCAGCGAAAATGTAACACAGCGAAGGCCATTTCCGTCTTGGGACGGGAGCGCGACAGGAGTATCGCCATATGATTCTTTTATGTGATTGAGGTTTGATGCGAGCTAGACTTCCATTAGAAGACCTGCTTTTTGTATGGCAGGAAACATTTCGAGTATTAGCTACCATATCTCACCTAGAAAGCACGTAGAACAGAAAGCTAAATTTCATACTGTTCCCTCAGCAAACAAAATGGGACTTTCCTAATCGGGAGATTGGCAGGTCTTCAGCTCTTCCGCTCTTCCGCTCTTCCGCTCATTGGACTGTGATATTATGGACGGGCTACCTAACACTTCATTGAACTTCCGGTAAGCTGGCCCCTATCTTTAATTATTGGCTTAATATAGTATCTAAGCTTGAGCCACTTTCGCCACGTTAGCTCCTATTTTGTTTGCTGATAGGCAACCTACACTTCCATATGTGTTTTTTTTTAAGTAATTACAAATAACGTATATCCCATGGAAAATTGTACAAATAAGGTTGACAAATGACGAAACATAATAGTCTATTAAAACTGTAAGTAGGTTATGAAACTCTCTAGAATGCTGAATCTAGAGTATATATTCTCGACATGTTTTCCTTCTTCTGCGCCCGATCACTGATGCGAGATGTTCCCAGGCCAACCTGAGCCTCCACTACCAGCGGTGGATCGATGTCTCTGGCAACAAAGTCATCCTCAAGCTGGCGCTCTGGATCGGCCCTACTCCAGGCGTGGCTCCCAGCGCCGCGTTGCGCGCTCGGTACGCTGACCGGAGCCATACAGAGGCTACTATGACGGGCTAGGCCCGATATAGGGCTTCGGATACCCTCAGCCAGCATCAACAGCAAGCAACTAGAAGTTTGCAGCCCAGTCTGCAAACTTCATTCTATCACCCCTTACCGCCCTATTCATTTCGAGCCCTAGGGCTCGAGATGATCACGGACCCACATTATTCCGCCCCGAGCTCCCTAGGTAAACAAACCCCCTTGGAGCTACACCATCTCTCTCCCTTCCTTTTCTTTAAGATTTAATATACTCGTAGAGTGGCCTAGTTATTTGAATAAAGTACCTTGAGACCGTTACAGCGACCGACCGCTGGACCGTCTTTCACTTCCATATCGAACTGGACTACAACACCCGTAATGCCGACAACTGGTACCCGGGCGTCACCATAGTGGGTGTCTACCAAAGCCAGACCATCAGGTGGCCCGCGGTCGTCACTCACGGCTCCTCCGCGGATTACCGGGCGGAATATCGATACTCGAGCACGTACGCCAACAGCGCCTATAACACGGGTACTATGCGAGATTATAACGATCGGACCGAAGCCCTAAGCTGTAACATCGGGAGCAACCGTCGATAGTGTGGGTTTGGACCGGGCGGACGCCATCAACGAGCTGGAGAATACCCCTCGGCCCACTGGGTGCTCCGAGTTAATGAATCGCTTTGTAAGTGCCTTTTTCCTCTTGCCTTTTCCTGGGGCATGCGTGGAACAGGATCTTATTCCAATTTCCAACCAACAGGGCCTCTGGCCTTACAACCAAGGCGTTTTCTCTCTCCGCAACTTGCAATTGCTCTTCCCGGACCTAGTCGAATATGGCGGTGACGGTTTTTCCGACCCCGGCGAGGCTGAATGCGCGAAGCATCTTCAATCCCCAGCCTGACGCATTTGCCAGGAATAGGATGCCCAATGGCTCGGACGCACCAGATTTGAGCGATACTGCCCTCTGAAACAGAACAGATTATGGGATAGGATATTCATACTGCCAGAACATACGGTAGAAGCAAAGAAATAGGATAGATCTGAATAGCTTCAAGATTGCAGGGGGTTCCCTGGAATAGCAGGCGGTCACACCACTGCCATATGTGGACCGAACCCACGTATTAACGAGATTGAAACGAATACTTTGGATAGTATTGAAGTGGAGAGAATCGTCGAGTTGGCCCACGTGACGGGCAGCTTACTGGCACCCTTTAGTGTATTTTCCCCCCTATACTATCTTAGTAGCTAAGTTTAACAGCACAAAAATCGTATGTCATGAAAGAATTGCAGTAATCTATGTCCAGTACTGGGACTAAATGTTGTCAAATCACGTCCCGCCCTATAGCGGGATAGTCCAGTCGTCTGTAGTATATTGGATGTGTAGCTGACCTGAATTTATAATAGTATTATAATAGATTTAATCATACCATAGTTGGTCAAAATTTAGCAGAACTAGGCTTTTTTTAAAATCTTGCCAAGTGGTAAAGCACATGAAAGGCACAAATTGAACTGACCGCCAGGTCAGTTCTATCCCCGAACTATATAGTGAAGTAGCAGTGGTAAGAGGTATAGTAGTTGGTTGCGAGTTACCAAAACCTACCACGGGCCTAGCCCGTCACATAGTTGAGGTCGATCTCGTATATATTTACTTGACCTCCTCTTTCTTCCTCCCTTTTTATTCTTCCTTTTTCTATGTAACCACTTTCTCAATCCACACCTATTCATGATTTCTCACTGATATAAAGTCGCAGCCTAGTAAACAGACTTAGCATTATAAAAGGGGAAAAGAAAAGAAAAGAAAATCTTGACCGGCTGGCAGTCATTAGTCGCATTCCCCGACAGTCGATAGCCTTGGCTTCCCTTTTAGCGGAGTGGCATTGACAGAAAATAATGGCATACAGCGAATTCCACGTTCGTCGGCCGGATCTGTGGGACATAGAGGTCCCTACGATTGTCGACACGGACGGGGCCATCCTCTACGAGACCCAGTACGGCGGCCTGAGGCTCAAAATCATCAAGCTTAATGACGTGGCGACTCTGAATAGATATATCGAGAAATACCCTCAATACGTCCTGAAACCGGGAGAGGTACATTAGGTACTGGGACGCGTTCTAGGTTGCTGCAGCGCATGGAAGCACCGATGCTCTTCGCGTAATTCTTGAGCATTATCATGCCAATCCAACGCAGACCGACCCACTCGACCAGCGAGGATTTCAACTGCTGAATGTGGCCTGCGGGAACGCCCACCTCGAGACCGCGCGATTCCTACTAGACAGCCAACCTCCGCTCGGGACGGTTCATTCCAGGGGTCTTCGCGATGAGACCGCACTGCTGTCCGCAGCAGGTTCCCTTGAAGACTTGAGTTATGCCGAAGAACATCAGAATCTTAACGGCGACAATAATTGGATCCGCAACCGCATTGCACGTGGCGAGGAATTGATGCACCTGCTCCTCAACAGGGGTGCTCCCGCTCGCGATGCCATTATCATCGAGCGCGCTGATGCTGATGGTGGACAACCGCCGCAGCAGCAACCGTTCGAAACCGTTGATGGCTCGGCCGTCTCCCGGGCCAGTTACGAATTAGTGACACGCCTCATTGCCGGAGGGGCCGATGTACATGCCCGGCAGGAGTACTTTCACACTCATTTTGAGGATGTAGACTTTGGCAGAGCGGAGTCTGTAGCTCGGAATGTTACTGCGCTTCACCTTGCGAGCTTTTATTGGAATTTGGAGGGGATCTAAGCGCTGCTGGACCATCGAAACAACGACATCGATATTTCAGACATGGTATCGGTGCGCGATAGTACCGGACGTCTACCACTGCACTGGGCGGCTGCGGGCACCGGCATTCTTGACGAAGAACTGCTCTCTGAAGACGACATTGCTTCACGGATTGTTGATACATTCAAGCTGCTCGTGGCCGGCAATCCCAGCACCATCAACGTCCAGGACAAGGAGGGAGCGACAGCCTTGCATTACGCGGTGGGAAGCCGCGCCCGATGTGGCAGCAGCAGGAATCCCGAGCTCGCAATCCGGCTATTATGCGAAAACGGGGCAGATCCGGGTCTGCTAGCCAGCAAAGGACAAACGGTGTTGCATATCTTAGCGTTCAACTCCGTGGACGGAGACCCTATCAACCCGGCCCTGCTGGACCTCCTGGTGGCGCATGGTGCCAACGTGGGCCACGCCGATATGGATGGCAACACAGCTCTCCATATAATGGTAAAGGTCCTACGGCAGGTCAACGCGGCGCGGTTTTTGCTCAGCCGAGGCGCTGATGTCGGCGCAAAAAATGCAAAGGGGAACACCCCTCTCAATGAAGCAATGGGGGGAGGGGTCCTTCGAACCCGGGGTATTCGAAGAAAGATTGAGCATGTAACACTTGTTGATAGGATCAGAGCGCAGAATGAGATAATTGCGGTCTTGCAGGAAGCCGAAGGTTATGATAGAAGCTTAATGGACCAACCCAATGCAGCAGGCAAGACACCGCGGCAATTACTTGAGGAGACACGGGCTAAGGGGCTCGAAACTGAGGAGAGGATAAGAAGACCCCCTGCTGGAAGCGGCCGAGCTCGCGGCCGCGGCCGTCCATCATCTCAGGGTTAAGTTGCTGTATTCTTCCCGAATATCCCCACGAAAGCGTTCACAAGATATATCTGTTGTATATAAGCTCTTCGGTAGTCTAATTCTCTCAAGAGGATTCTCACAGGAGGTGCTAGCCACAGAATAAGCATTATGAGGCGTTACTTTTGTGCGTCTTATCACATCACATTATGCTATACTTATGAATATGCTCTCATGTTTGTCCTAATATAGCCTTGCTATCAAGATATTCCATGCAGATGTAATCATCATCGAAGAAAGTAATTCTGCGCAGTTCCCAACTTGAAAGTTTCCAATTATACTTGGTTCAGAATTAGTGTTGGCATTGAGTCGAGTTGAGTTAAGAAGTTAGGCTCAACTCGGGGGTCTTGGCGAGCCGAGTCGAGCCGAGTCGAGCTATAACTCAACTCAATACCAACACTATTCAGAATTATAAATGCTCTATTTTGTAGCCTTTATTAAGAGACCTTATCTTATAAACAAAAATAGAATAAGTTCTTATCTTTTGGGCAGAAAAATAAGAAACATGGACTAATCTATTCCTGCAGAGAAGCGATAATACCTTCAAATATGCAGAATATAATGATTGAGAATAACCTGACAAGCCTCGACGTCGAGATGACCTTAGCCAGTAGCGCAGTATAAGCTATCATCCGCGTCTACTCCACCTGTCAGCGCATGGAAAAACTCTAAATAAACGCTTGTCCTGTGCTCTCTAGTGCCAAGCCTAGTATCGCCGCAGCCAGAGAATGTTATATGGTCTCGAGAAAACTACCACTAGACCGACAAGGTACGCAAGCGCCCTGGATATCATTAGTATGCGGAATAATGAGCATAAAATTAAGCCCTAGATTCGTCAGTACAGGCCTTCAACAGGTATTACTGTGTTGCTGAAACCTCGCCTTACATTTGCTCTAGTTTCTCCATTCAGGTGCCAGTCATCGGATTTTTGTAAAATTCAAATCAAGATAAATGTGCCGCTTTTGCAAATGTCAAGCTTATTATTGTAGCTAAACGACAATTGACTGTCTACATTACCATCTTTCTAAGTTTTTTTTCGTGGTGCGAATATAATATTCCCTGGATGTGACGGGTTATGCCCGGTATAGAGCTTCGGCCACCCTCAGCTAGCGTTGCTCTAACCTGATGTCGCTTTAAAACATCCGATCTGACCCGTGACCTAAGGGTAAACCTGACCTCTGAGCTCGCCACCTCGGA
>QEIL01000267.1:0-19894 GCA_003116535.1 Paecilomyces niveus | reverse complement strand
TTCACTGCCTATTACCGACGAAGACCTGCAAAAACCAAGGGTCCTGGGGGTCCGGCTGCCAATATCGCTATCTACTTCGAGCATTCCTCATTACCTTTTTCCTTCGGCGAGATCTTTTTGATTTTATTGGGATTTTTTCAAATTATTTTTCCTTTTCTACTATTCGCGGGTTTTTAAAATATTCGATTGAAGGGATTTGGGGTTCTTTTCTTGATACGGAAATTATTCGGGGGGTTTAACTATTTTGGGACTTTTGCTCCTATTTTCGAACTAAATTTAATTTAATTTAAATTAGTTTAGTTACGAAACACTAGGGGGGAAAGCTTAAACAAAGGGCTTAAATAGGGAAGCTTAAATAAGGAAGCTTCAATAAAGGAGCTTAAACAAAGAAGCTTAAATAAAGAAGCTTAAATAAAAAAACTTTGGCAACGAAGTATTAGGGAGCAAGGGGAAGTTTAATAACAAGTTTAGCAACAAGCACTAAAGAAGGGCGGAAATACTAGCAATAGCTTCAACAAGGAAGTTTTAATAGCGACATACTATAAAAGGGAGCTTTCTAATAATAAATTTAACAACAAAGCTAAAATAAAAAAGCTAAATAAAGAAGCTAAAATAAAGAAGTTAAAACAAGGGAGCTTTAACAATAAAATACTAGGAGTTTAGCAACAAGTTTAGCAATAAAGCACTAAGGGGAAAGGGGCTTTAATAATAAATCTAATAATAAAAGTTTAACAAGGAAGGTTAAATAAGGGAAGTTTAGCAAGGAAGGTTAAATAAGGGAAGTTTAGCAGCAGAGCTCTAATAAAAACCTTTAACAGCGAAGTATTAGCGAGAAAATTCGAATATAAAAGCTTTAGCAGCAAAACACTAAGGGAAAGCTTTAATAGCAAGTCTAGTAGCAAAGCTTTAGCAAAAGAAATTAAATAAAGAAAGTTTAATAGTAAAAGTTTAATTAAAACCTCTAGCAGCGAAGCATTCGCGAGGGAATTTAAATATAAAAAATTTAGCAGCAAAAGACTAAGGGGGGAGCTTTAATAACAAATCTAACATTAAAACTTTAACAAGGAAACTTAAATAAAAAAGCTTTAGCAGCAAAACTTTAATAAAGAAGCTTAAAATAAAAAGCTTTAATAAAAAAGTTAATTATTTAAAAAAAATAAAATTATATATATATTTTAAATATTAATAGTAATAAAAAATATATAATATTAATAGTTAACAGCTAAAGAATATAATATATATAATAATAAAAAAAAATTAAAGGTAAAAATAAAAATAATAATAATAACAATAGTAGTAATAAAAATAATAATAATAATAATTATAATAAAAATAAATCAAAATAATAATTATAATAATAAAAGTTAATAATAATAATAAAAATTAATAATTATTATAATAAAAGTTAGTAGTTATAATAATAATTTTAATAATAAAAATTAACAATTATAGTAAAAGTTAGTAATTATAGTAATAATTATAATAATTAGTAATTATAATAATAAAAGTTTATAATTATAAAAATTAATAATAATTAAAAATAAAAATAATAATTATAGTAGTAGTAGTAAAAGTTAATAGTAATAATAATTAAAATAATAATAAAAATTAGTAATTATAATAATAATTATAATAATAAAAGTTAATAATTATAATAGTAATTATAGTAATAAAAATTAATAATTATAATAATAATAATAAAAATTAATAATTTTAATAATAATAATAAAAATTAATAATTTTAATAATAATAATAAAAATTAATAATTTTAATAATAATAATAAAAGTTAATAATTATAATTATAATAATAGTTATAGTAATAAAAATTAATAATTATAATAATAATTGTAGTAATAAGGGTTAATAATTATAGTAATAGTTGTAGTAGTAATTGTAGTAGTTATAGTAATAATTATAATAATAATTATAGTAGTAATTATAATAATAGTTATAATAATAATTATAGTAGTAAAGGTTAATAGTTATAATAATAATTATAATAATAAGAATTAGTAATTATAGTGGTAATTATAGTAGTAGTTATAGTAGTAATTATAGTAGTAATTATAATAATAATTATAATAGTAGTTATAGTAATAAAAATTAATAGTTATAATAGTAATTATAATAGTAGTTATAGTAATAAAAATTAATAATTGTAATAGTAATTATAATAATAATTATAATAATAAAAGTTAGTAGTTATAATAATAGTTATAATAGTAGTTATAATAATAAAAATTAATAATTATAGTAGTAAAAGTTAATAGTTATTATAGTAATAAAAGTTAATAATTATTATAATAATTATAATAGTAAAAGTTAATAATTATAGTAATAATAAAAGTTAATAGTTGTAATAGTAAAAGTTAGTAATTATAGTAATAATAAAAGTTAATAATTATAATTATAATAATAATTATAGTAGTAAAAGAGCCGGTGAGCGGGGTGCAGCTTCCCGCTCCCATTGCACCGTCCGCCTTCTCACGCTCACCGCCTGCCAGTACCCGTAATCCGCCTGCCGCATCAGGCATCGCGCCCGGCCTCGCCGCTTTTTTTGCCAGCTCACTCCCACCGCCGCTCGTCTATATAAAACCTGGCTCGCCGTCTGTTTAACGACGCACTTTCCTCCTTTCCCCATCCTCGCTCGGTCCTGTGTCTCTTGCAACGCCCCGATCCGATTGCGGTTGACCGATGCTGCCGCGTGTGCCGTGCGAATCGAGCATTTTCCCATCCAAGTCAAACGCCTGTGGCAATGCCTCCCTGAACCCTTATCTTCCCTTGCCAGTGACTCCACTCCTCCGCCATGCAGCATCCTTCGAGCGCGACTGCGGATGCCTGAGTATGGACGAGGCGGATTTCACATCCTAGTGATTTAGTGCTGGTTGTTGATTACGCGTCTCTGTGGCCGATGCATCTAACTTCTTCGCGGTATTCGATGCAATATCTCCGGTTCTCGTGCATCGACCGCGAATCCTATCTGCTCTACCGCTCCATTTGGCATGCCCTGTGTATGGCTCATATTTGCATCTGGCAGTTCGTGTCTTTACGTGTCTCTTAGGCTCTATCTCATTCCTCGAGATCTTTCGACTCTGTCGCTTCGGCAGCATTCTATAAGGTGCTGGCCCAGACACCGACTACGCAGCGTTACCCGACAGCGTCCGATCATCCTTGCGGCCTAAGCAGTGCGATAACTCTTTTCTACGGAACCACCGCTGGTCTAGGCTGTGGTCTCTCTTCGTGATGGCCAATCGAGAAAATGCCGCAATCCAGGATGGACCTGCGCCGGCGCCTCTATACTCAGCCGTCCTGACTGATGCAACGGTGCTTGCTGCATGGTCTAGATTGACACTAAAGGGGCTGAACCGATCGAGGATGATATTGGGGCTTCTGCGCCATACGATTTGCTAGGTTTTAAACGAAGGCTTACTGTCTCGTCGCTGCACCTCCCGGAATGAGGCGATGGAGACCAGTTCTCTGGGGGTCATAGCCTTTCGATGCAACACTCGCATGAACGTGCCGCGGATGGTGCAGGTGTCATTGGGTGCAATGAGATAGACAGGGGCCCAGCTATTATCCTCTTCTGCTTCTATGGAGCCACTTCAGCTGGAAATGGGTTTGAGAAAGTCGAAGTGAAAGCAGTGATTTCAATGATGACGGCGGCGGCGGCGGCAATGCGAGAATCCGTGCTAGGCAGGCCTGTCGGACAAATGACCACCCCTCTGTGCTCTACAGATCACCCTTGTATCTAGATAAAAGACCGCCGCCGGCCGCTGTTTTGACAACGGACAGCTTGAACAACCAGCTCGACTTCTGTTGCACTGCACATTATCCACATTGAGCCCTCCTGTCCCAGTGTGATCTGGCCGATGATGAGCAATTCCAAGTTCCGTCTCGACGGCTTCAGATCATGGACCCCTTCCGATTCCTTTTCCCCTCATCTTCCACGTCTCACTCCTGAAAAGACCCCATCTTTATACTCTGTACCTGATCGTCCTCGATACCCAACTCCCATGTCTATCACTGGTATTTCCATCACGTCCACTCTATCCGAGCTTCCTTCCCGGTCCCCTTCCTGTCTTCCACCACGTTCACACTATCATCCCCTCCCCGCACGTCCTCCGGATAAAGTGTGTACAAACCGTGGGTCTCGATCACACAGCTCAAAGGCCTCTCAAAAACGTCAGACACCCATTCACACTTCGTCGGTAAATACCTCCTGTCCGGATGTAGCTTCTGATGACGCGGTTCGGAGGTCGCAAACTCCTCGGAGTCCCGGTGGCACAAGTGTGGCATTCCGCGGTGTACATCGAGAACCTCCTGAGCTAGATCGGAGTCGACGCGAAGAAACCACTCAAATCAGTGAAACCATTGAGGCACCGTCGACCACGACACGATCTACTACGGCATTCAAGGATGCAGACAGGGCGGAGGGAATCTGCATCAATGCTGTGGATTCCCTTGGTGACGCATGTCTGGAACCGGGCGTTCAAGATCTCGGTGCCATTGACCCGGCCATTCTGGCCATCGACGCTGCACAGGGACCGTCTCCAGTCCCGCATGCGTTCTCTGACAGCGGTCCAGTCTCCAACGGGGGCCGATGGACGACTGAATCGACCCCAGACCCTCTCGCACTTGAGTCGCATTCGCTGCACCCTCCACCTGAAATCCAGGATACCGTCAGCCTTGTCGGCATTAGCCAGGGGACTGGGCCGATTCTCGAGAAGCGTCCCAGTTCCGCAGCGCCGTCGTCAGCGCAACGTGGCTCGAAACGGCCTCGAACGGGCTCTGTATCCCCTGACGATCAAGGCTCCTCCACCTTTGTCGCCTTGCGTTCTCAATTCTTGTCATCTCCATTTGAGGACCGTCTGCAGTTTCTATCTTGGCTATTTGAGGCCTCGTTGTTTCGCTGCGCATCTGAGTCATTAGACCCTCATACTGCTTCGTCGACACCACGCGAGCCAAATAAACCTCGGAAAAGGCGCACGCCCCTTCCAGCACGATCCCATCGTGTGGGGTCTCCGGAAGCTTCTTGGAGCCGTGAGAGATTCCCTGCCGAGTCAAGAAAGGGGAAACCTTGGTCTGATGAGGAAGTGAGTCTCTTGATATCATTGCGTCGAGGACAGAACTTGTCCTGGGGGCAGGTGGTGGATCAATTTGGACAAAAGTTTCCCGGCAGGACTCGAGGCGCGATCCAGGTGTTCTGGAGCACGAAGGTCCATTCTCGATACTGAGACACTACAGATTTGAGCGTAACATGGACCGACTCTTGCCGAAAACTACTACAATGACGGCATCGAGCCCTCAGTGTTCTTGGATCACACCCACGGCAATAATCTCTATAATATATGGGCCTGTTACTTTTGAGTGTCCGCGAACGATCCCTCCATGGTGCGGTAGCGACAAGGTGGCTCTACTCCCACAACCTTTGCGTAGAGGTGGACGACCCGTTCTTCGATCAAAAGGTGATCCGTCCACTGTTGCTACTTTAAGTTCCGAGAAGACTCCTTTTACCTCAAAGAACCATCAGCGCTCAATATACTCACGAGGCCATTCTATGTTAAAAGTTCTTGACTGTACAGGTACATCGGATCTATGTTGAAAATGAGTCCGATGGTAGCTATTTAGGATTGCAGTTATGCTCCACCCGTAGTCTGCCCTAATTATGTTCCAGCGTACCATCAGTGATTGACTTTGGTTGTAATTTAAAGATCAATGGAGCCTCGCAGCCGTACATATACCCTGATTCGCCACCTTGTAGACAGCTTCCCAGTCATTAAATCTTTGACTATACAGAGTCTTTTATGTATGTCTGATACTCTTCTGCAACCCCGATCAAGGTAGTTACGCCATGATCGCTCATCATCGATGCATAGGGAGAGAAGACTTCTCAGTGGTCCTGGATCAGCCTGATGCTCATCTTAGGAAACGTTTGCCTCCAAGACCATAGCAAAATGGCATAAACATAGGTGCGGCCGCACTCAATGCAAAAGACATTCGACATGTTCTGTGTCTATTTTTGGAATGTGCTCCTCTTCCACCTGCTCCCTTCTGCTCCCTTCTGCTCCCTTCCTACTCCCTTCCTACTACCTCAGCGCTGCCGTCAACTTTTCGCTCCTTCATTTACTACACCGGACAAGTTTTCAACTGAGGCCTTGGAATTACCCAGTCTATTGTCACATCCGTGGACATACGCGATGTTACCCATCACTAATCACATGATACTGAAGACCTATGGTTAAACCTCTCTTTTACAGGCACAAGAGAGATGGCTTAGATTTGCTCAGTAAAAATATATAAACAGCATAAGGGCCATCAGGCCATGTCCTCTTCGGCAGTATTAACATTGATCTCGATGTATTTTAATATAATCTCAATGCAAGACACCTGCCACATTTTGTACCAAGAATTGACACGGACTAGTGCGGAAGAAGGAAAGACCTATGCATTTACCGTATAGGTCGGAACAGTATGAGGGATCTACATAAGTTGTAGTAAACATGAGGTCGTCGTTTCATAGACCCATCAACACATTGAACTGAATGAACCAAACCAATCGCTTCTGATTAAGCTTTCTGCCGAGGATAATTATTCCTTTTTAGCTTGACATAATTCCCAGATGATTCACCCAGCGGCGAGCGATACAGAATTTTTGCTGCAACCTTGATCCTTGCATCGCGAGATTTCCTCTGAGGAGGCTCCTCAAAATCAATAACTACTAGGTTTTGGATCTCTTCATTCCAAAGTACATTGCGCCATGATGAGTCTTTATGGACAACACCAAACCCTTCAATATACGATAATATCTCTTCCCGCTGTTGGTCAAAGAAAGATCGAGTCTGGTCAGTGATGACCTTGGTTGCCCGGACGCCTGCCCAGCTCAGGACTAACATATGCGCCATTAATTCTCCGTGATACCAATACGGAACTTGCGGAGCAAAATCACCAATGCAAACCGGTATCTGATGTGCCTGAAGAGGGCGAAGACGGCGGTAGGTTCGGATTTCTTGTCTGAGATTCGACAGATGATCGTAATCAGTCGCCTTGACAATCACGGTATATCCATAAGGCAACAAGGTGGCTTTTAGTAGAAAGCCAGTCCTGCCCTTGATGTGTAGCTGCTCAAAACCATACTCTCGGTCGTGTAATAGTTGATCTGACAGAAGACGCGTAAAATCATATGTATTGAGATGGTGGACCAGCCATCCATGTTCTTCGACATTTGGACATAACGGGTCCAGAGGACCCCCTTCAATTAGACCGCGGAGACATTTCATGGTACAATATTGATCTCGTGTACCCGTCTTCGAGGCCGTCCCGGTTTCTTTCCGGTTTCCTCTTCCACCGCCATAACCCGAAGATGTTCGACCTCGGCCTGAACCGCCCCGGGTCCTTCCGGAGGATCCTCCTCGGACCGGAGAAGGACTAGGAGGTGCACTTCTCTCACTATTATCATCGTCCTCATCACTTTCGTTGTCCTGTGATGCTTCGGGGCTAGGCTGGCAACGACGTCGTAGCAGGTAAGGCGAGCGCATCACAGGTTTCCAGGAAGGAGGCTTGTATTCGGACGAGGGCGGTTCTTTACGAACTGACTCTGGGATCTCCTGCAAGATATTCAGGTACTCGACTTCCCATGTATCCAACTTGGCAGCTGAATCATACCACGACTGAGACGGAGGATCAGCTTGCACCGCGTTAAGGGTGAAGGCAAGGACCTGAGCAACTGCAGTTCGATGGAGTCGATATGGGTCGTTCTCAGTGACATCGCGATTCGGGACGAGGAGGTAGTATTGTACAACTGATGGGTCTTCTGAAATATGTAGGCAGATGAAAGCCTCTCCAGTGCAAACTATGCCGTTCCGAACTCCGATATCTACCATATAAGAAAATAGCTGGGTAACCACAGCCGTCACTAGTCGCGTAGCATGATATTCAAAGTCATCACCGTCTTTACCTATGACATCGCGTTCTAGGTCCACCTCATGAAGACCAACGAGTATCTCGGTAAGCGATAGCTTGTGCGGAGCTTTGTACTCGACAGCATATACGGGAACTCGTTGTTCCTCGGAAATGACGTGTACACAGAACTGGTCAGCTCGCCGATTACGACGTCTGGTGGGCTGCCGTTTACTCCGCGTTCTGTTTGGAGTAGTAGTTAGCCGTGGTGGGGAGTCCGTGATCTCCAGCTGCTCCATTGTATCTTCCAGCGAAGATGTTACATCACTCATATTGGCATGACTCTCGAAAGTCACATTCCCACGCAGCTTGAACTGTCGACGAAGTCTGTCATTTTTGCCCACCTCATTGAGAATCGATCGGACAAATCTATCCACCGTATCACGTTCGAAGAATCGAAGGTCAATTTCGGACCTTATTGTTTGAATATCTCGCTGGATGAGCTGCAGCTGATTTTTTGACGCAAAAAGGCGCTGAGATAAGAAGTCAGACTCCTTATGAAAGGTCTCCCAGACTACTTCCTGCAGATCGGGAAATTCGTTCCAAGGCACTAAACGTCTGGGTCGTTTTCTGTTGACAGGGTTAGTGGGATCCCCTTGTGTTGTGAGAGTCGCGTCTTTCTCAATGCGGATTGCAAGGGAGAGTGCATGACATCCTTCAAGGAGGCCGAAAAGCGTGTTTTGCTCGAGTTGTTGTCCAGCTTGTTCGAGTTGTTGTCCAGCTTGTTCGAGTTGTTGTTCAGCCTGTTCGAGTTGTTGTTCAGCCTGTTCACGAAGACGTCTTTCCCTATCAGCTCGATGCTCTGCCGCTCGGAGTCTTTCTAGCAGTGCCTTCAAGTCTTGCGCCATGTCGAGCCGATGGTTCTAGACTCCAAAAAATAGCTGGTAAAGTTCAAATATACAGGGTACCTTAGTGAGCTTGTAGATTGGATTTACAAGCTACACATGGTGCTTGTTGCGGTGTCGGCATGCTCATATTGACTCGACTTGAAAGCAACGAGGGAATATCCGACGTCAGAAGTGGCACGCTCCGTGTAAGACGCACTAATGCCTGAAGCGTGACAGTTTGGGCAGTTTTCACGTGATTATCCAATGTGGTTTAGTTTACCGTGAACCCCGCTGCTGCCCGACGCGCAAATGTTTCCGTCGTGGGCTGAAGGCGGCGGGGAGGGCAGTCTATTGAGCTGTATTCTCTAGAAGCTCGATATTAAGAATGCATATGGTTCAACGCAGACCTGCGCTTTCTAGAAATTGTGAGTCTAAATGACTACGTTCTTATATCGTATATCGAGAACCTTTGTTATACGCAGAAACTGACTTCTCCACTTTGACATGCTATCGTCTCCCGATCCAGAGCTCCAGGTCAAAGCAATATA
The DNA here is from genome assembly GCA_003116535.1 of Paecilomyces niveus. Taxonomy (NCBI): domain Eukaryota; kingdom Fungi; phylum Ascomycota; class Eurotiomycetes; order Eurotiales; family Thermoascaceae; genus Paecilomyces; species Paecilomyces niveus. The sequence continues at coordinate 10,561 of QEIL01000267.1, read as the reverse complement.
CTTTTTATCTCAACCACAGAGCACGCCACTCTGCTATCTATCCTAATCATTAGCCACGGGATTACGGAAATCGAGTGACGTTATAAAATTTCGTGAATTGGTACCCTACTGCTTGGATAGCCTTCAGGTAACTCGATCCAAAGCAACGCTCTCTAAGGGACTCAGTTTAATTCTCTGGATCAAACTTCGCTTACACAGTTTTCTGTGTGATACAGTTGTGACGACTTTCGACAAGTGATTCATTTACTCAGCAACGTACACCCTTCAGAATCATCCCAAAGTAGACGAAGCGTTATGGAGGTCAGATATCTTCGGAATTTTCGCACTTGCCTTGTCGCTGACCAGAATGATATTCAGAGAGGTGAAGCGGCTCTCTCCGGAAAGGAGGAGAAGAATATTCCAAGCCATCGGTTTCCTCCAGACCATACAAAAGCTAGAAAGATATATTTCAAAGGCGAACATCTCTCAATCTACAACCAGCAAACAGAAGACTTAAAAACATCGGAAGAAAACGTGGCAGAGTACACGGAATATGAGGTCCCTCCTGGATACACATGTTATATCATAGGCGCAAGCGTGTATTTCAAGGTCTAGGAGGTTATAGCACGCTGCATCCCAAAGACACTGTTCAGATGATAACCATCATCATGACCACACCAGATGGTAAATGACACATCCTGTGTCACATCTTTTGGAAATAAACTAGCGAAGCATCCCGTCGTTTTCAAGTTTTGACCTCTTTCCCATCTCCATAGGCGACTGTTCTCGATAGCTATCTTGAATAGGGGAGGAAGTTCTGAGATGCTAGAAGCCGGTGCATCCGTAAACATATACTTCATTTCTGTTAGCAGAATTGTTAGTATGCTAGCTGTAGAGTAATCCATAGGCTCCTCCTTTACCTCTACTTTCATTGAACGGTGATACTAAAGCAGTAGCTGGTGGTTTTTCCTGTCGAGAATGTAACATATGTTGTTCTAATGGATGCTGTATCATAGTCGGTCTCGATAGAGGCGTCGGAGGATTTGGGTATTCTATTGTCCTCCGCTTCCGTTTTCGGGTTTCCCGTGACGGGTCTTCGATTGCTGAACTTATTCAGTCTCCGCTATGTTCTTACTGGAATCTGCGGGACTGACCTTCGAGGAATCGCTTGTATTCAGGAGACCCCAGTAAAGATTCCTCATCATCCCCAAGCACATGCAATGTTTCCGAAATCAGTGGCGGCCATTTTTGGGGTAGATCAGGCTCAATGTCATCGAGTAGGCAGTTGAAAATATCAGAACTCATGGATCCAACAGCCCAGAGTGTTGGTGCGTATGAAATTGCCCACGAAATCACCCCGTCAGGACTCAGACTTCTGATTAACTCGCATCTTTGCCGAGTACTCTTCTTTCTAACCTTTACTTCGTCAGGATCAAATCTGGATTCTTTGGGGCCCCTGAATATTGTCTGGATATTTCTTCTGAAGACGGCCGGTTGTTTCAGACGGCCACGAGCTAAGACTTCGCCTCGGGATGACTGTGCGTTCAATCTGTAGGTTGCACTTTCTTGCCAAGCCCTCTCATTCCTGGATGCCTTCAAAGTCTCAATCTCATTACCAAGCGCAGTCGCCATCGTCAAGAGTTTCGCACTCAAATCGCTCAGAGACTCCCATTCTTCGTCCGTTGGATGAAGCTTCGAGAGTTTAGATCTCAGTTGTTCAGACTTTTCCGCTAGGGATCTGAGTTGAATTACTACGCCGGTCGCAGACATGCTTGGAGATAACTTTTATGGAAAGTGTCATCAATGACTGGGGGGCTTAAAACTCGAGGCGGATAGTTTTCTGGATTTTCCGAGCAGTCTTGTCAGAGAACTTATGCGTTGCGTTGGTTTCTGCATGGTCGCATAATTTGTAGCCTTCAGGCTCCACCCTAAAAGCAAAAGGATCCACATCGGAATACTCCGTCCCGCAAGTCTGACGCCGATCTTGGGGCAGCAGAATTGAATTATGGTCTGAGCTATCCATAAGATGCCTGATAACGATTGGACACGAGATTAGGAAGGACGACCTGCATTATAGCCTATGACATTTACTTTCTATGGCCAGATATCGGATGCAATTCTAGTGTGATTTAGTGGACTATGTATTGCTGACCGAATTGGACATAGACATTCAAAGGCCAACTCGCACTTAAGACATGCATGTGTAGTGGAACTATTGCGGCAATGTAACCTTCTTTGAGGTCAGGCAGGCGGCTTGCTCATTTCCTATTTTTCTCCATAAGTGCTCCCTGCGGCCAGAACGCGTAACTTCCCATAGGAGCAACACCAAGAAAGATGTTGGCATTACAGGTGATCTGAATTGATAGACTTTCCTAATAACCCTCTTTAGTCAATAGTCCCGTTCTTGTCCCCTGCTGCAATGATCAGACTAATTATCGAATCACGTCCTTACCATGTTCCTCAACTAAGATAGAGATGCGTACATAAATTGAACATAAGTTTCCACCGGTATCCTTCGATTTTAATCCTGACTACCAGTAATGCATATTTCCCTATCGAATCTGCAGCTTATAGGTACGTGTTCCTCCTATACGGTGACGGTAGTAGATTGACTCCTAGGCAGAGACACCATGGCTTGCTTTCCAGGTTTTCCTAGTTGCCTGGGTTGGATATGGTTCCTGCAAAGTCCTAGGCCCCAGTTCTTGTCCTATAGCGAAGATCACGAACGCGGTGATGAACATATGGCCAATCCTACTTCTCTCAGGGAGCCACAGGTGAGGCGACTAGTTCTTGCACCTGCATCGGTATCTAAACATAAGTATAGGCATACGAAGTGTCTGCTAACTCTCGGAATCTTTACGCTGGAGTTAAAGCAAAAACCCAAATTGTGGAGGTGATAGGTATACTGTATAGCATACCGCTGGATGTGACGAGAGCAATGATCCATGTGGAGTTTTCATGTGGTCATAGACACTCGCTGGCCTATAATGAGGTAATAAACAGGGAAGGCGGCATGGAGGCACTTGAGAGATACGGTCCTAATTATCTAATGTAGTATCGCGTTTACTGCTTAGACTAGATTAGTTTTCCGGAGTAAAAGGATAATTATTATCCTTGCTCAGATATTAGGAGGCATTGGATCTACTGTAGCGTCTGTGCAGTTGACTTAGGTATCCCGTGCCGGGATTTCAATTTGTATTCCAATGAATGTCCTTAAGGTTCCCTAGATCATGCCGTGCGTTGTGTTTGCACGCCCTCAAATTTGGAAGACTATAGATATACTCGTACAGATTTTCTGTTAAATAGTCTGTTTTCCCCTTTATTAATTTCAACTCGCTTTCTATTGCCAGAAGTGCTTCCACGTTTTCCCTAAAGTTCGTCATAATTTCGGCAACATGTATGTATCTCTTCCCTAACCGATAAAAACCGTGCTAATTAGTCGAAAGGATCCCTTGTCATATGACTAAAAGCGTGAAGGATACAGCGGATAAACGCGAGAGAAATGCACTTGCCAGTAAAAGATTTAGGGAAAGGAGAAAGGCCGCTGCTAGCAAAGAGTACGTTTCCCTCAATTGTGCTACTTCGCTGCTTACAGATATACAGACAGGCAGACAAAATCTCCAACATTCATAAAGGGTACGTTTTTTCCAATTGCGCTACTTCGCTGCTAACAGATATGCAGACGGGAGGACGAAACCTCTGCCGTTAATGAAGAGTACGTTTCTTCCAACTGTGATACTTCGCTGCTAACAGATATGCAGACGGGAGGACGAAACCTCTGCCGTTAATGAAGAGTACGTTTCTTCCAACTGTGATACTTCGCTGCTAACAAATATGTAGACAAAAGGAGGACATCTTTTACGATTATTTCTTCCTGTGCAATATGTTATCGGAGTATGGAGGTGAATTTCCGCCAGGCAGACCTCCAATAGACTCTAAAGATTGGGTCTATATGGCCGAGTATCGCAATGCTGTTGAACAGTCTCTCAGAGAAGTTCTCCTTCGGAAGTGTGGAGAATTAGGCGTCTTAGAGAGATTCGGTCTTGAGTATACCGACCTTATAGATATGTCTGTGGAAAAGCTGGAGGAATATGTTATTAAATCTGTTTCTAGTATCCCTTTGTATCTAGGAGCGCAAAGTGTCATATAATAAATGCTGCGCAGAGTTACGAGTCTTCTACGTAATTCCGTCCTTTGAAAGATTGGACAACGGAACTGTTCCTACTAGGTCATGGAAGATTCTGCATGTGATATAGATTTTTAAACTTTCAATGAAGTGTGTAGATTGGCCATGAAGACGCCAATTGAAGTAGAAGTATGATAATTACCCATAATTTAGTGATGACAATGCAGCAGGCAGGTTGCATGATGCTGGATTCTGGGCTAGTTGGTTTCATAGGTGACCTAGCCCGTACATCTGCCTTTAATGCTGCTAATGCATTAGACCTTCCGCGTTTACTAATGAATCTGCCCGTATTCTGATCCGGGCTTCGTGTTAAACATGCTTCGCTGGCGCCGTATTTCATGTCTCAATAGAGTGAGGACGGAATATAAAAATGTATACTTGGAACTTGTCTTCCAAATTCTCTTGAAACTCGAAGAGTACTACGTGTGATTTTTTTTCGCCTCCCTCGTTTGACAGCATTATAACTGTTAGATACTTGATTACAGCTGGAGAGGATCTCATCCCTTAGAGTTGAGATCGGACCTACTATCTTGATTAGATAATCAAAACCCCACTTGAGTCATGGACCGCCGTAGCCACGAGAACCTACTCAAAGGTCCCGTGGAAGTAGCGGAGATGGAAGCGAGAGGATATTGTTTACTCAAAGCCAAGCAACCTCCTGAAACGATGGCTAAAGCCATCGAAGATGCTATCGGAGAGCAGTTATACCAGGCCAGCAACGAAAATAGCGTTACCCGTCATTTCGAGGGGGACTGGAATTCTCCATTCTGGAAAGCGGCAGAGGCGTTTCTAAATTACGGAGTCAACGTGAGTCTCCATATACCCTTCATTATCACATATTAATGGTGTAGGATACCTATGTCAGTCAGACCTTTCTCGGTATTCTCGGCGAGGAGGTCATCCGGGAACCCCCACGGGTTGTCCGTTGCCAAAAGGCGTCTTTCAAACAAGAAGAAGAACAGTTCGCGTCCGAGCCCCTGATGCTTGGTCCACGAAATCATGCGGCTGGGACCGCGATCCTGTTGATCCGACCCTTTAAGCAGAGTCTAGGCCCGGATTGTGGCTTCCCCTGGTTGTATGAAGGGTCCCACCAGCTAAAGCCTTCGGAGGCGGAGCTGGGTTTACTGGATCTGAAACCACTTCCGGTGGGATTGGACAATATCCTCCTAGTGTACTCCACAGGCTGGGTGCGCTTCCTTAAATATTACGGGGAAGATGCTGTTTTCGTCTGTCAACCATGGAAGACAGGGATGTTTGACCCCGACAACCGGTCCGATGAGCCGGGCTACGTCTCTGATAGTAAAATTATCCCATTTATGCGTTTAGAACGAGAACTCGAGTATGTGCGATAATCATTGAACAATGTTCGCGGCACTGGAATCAGTGCCCAGAAATCTGGCCACCTCCTCGTTGAATAGCCTTTGTAAGATCTGGACATGTGATGTTTGTTGACGGGCGGATGACAATATGTCATGTTTTATTTCTCCCACAATAAATACCCATTGTTTAAGAATCCAGGCTCTTAACTGCAGCAGCTTTCTACATGATAAAACCATGAGAAGTGAAATCCCTGGAGTTCCAATCATCTCCTCGATTGTGAGAAGCCGTAGACCAATCTTGATAGCGTCCTGCAAGTGACGCACTGGGTCTAGACCGCAAAGTGAAGCGTATTTCGTAATCTGACCAGAGGTCCGAGACTCCTCTAAGGCATTTCGTTTCCCGTAAAGCCCCCAGTAGGCTTGCGCATGATGTCTGCAGCAGAGCATGTAAAGGAGTCTTCGCGGATACGACAGGTTGCTCTCATAGGACAGTAGGGTCACAGGAACAACGCGTGGATCCCCTTGTTTCTTGACATGTAAGATGACAAACGTCCAGTCGTACCGATCGAAAATAGCAAGTTTTTGTGCGTCTTCTCTGATTTGCTGCTCAAATCCCCAGGCCTGCCGAGAGATTGTGCGGGCCTGGATGCATTCTAGATCCCTCAGACGCGGAAGGATCTGCTCCGCGATCATCATCTGATGAGCCAATAGTTCCTGGTCAGACAGATAGTATAGGGTCCGGAGGCACATTCGAATGTCCGAGTCACTAAGATAGCGTATCTCGGTTCTTTGCGATCTTGGAGCAGCAAGGTTCTCGAAGATAGAAATTCTCTGCCAGTGGTGGACCACCAGAGCTATCTCCGCCTGCCACTTGAAAAGGGATTCATCAGGGAGATCAGTGAGGATCTCCAAGTAAGCTTTTATTGATTTGTTCATTTCGGCTCTATGGAAGAGCCCTTGCTCCTCCGAAGGTGACGTTGGCTCTTCCGGGTGATGTTGCATTCTTTGATCGCAACAGGGAAGGTGTGGTTGGCAGAGCCTTGGCAACAACCAATAGCGTGTGCCGCTAAGGTTGGCAGAGCCTTGGCAAAAAGGATAACCCAGCTTTGATTCACAAGTTGCTAGGATTCTAGGTTGAACAGTGGAGTCAGGGATTTGTTACAGTGTACGGAGCATTAACTGGTAGAATCAGCATAAGAAGGCAACCATTCCCCCCATTGCTGCCTGGATGGTTTCTCACTTAGCTTGACTTCTCACCGTTGGTTTCCCCCTGGTGCTTCCTCTAAGGGAATCATGCCCCATTCCACGGTCACAATATCCAGTGGTTATCTGCATTCTTGGCAAAATATGCCAGCTGATCAGAGATTCAAGTATGACCTGACTTCGTACAGTTCGATATGATTATACTAACATTCTCTAGTAACAGCTATGTCCTTCAAATCGGCAAACTGTACACCATGGTACTAGTACGTCAGTTAGACGGGGAAGACATGTTGAAGCACCTTTATCGTATTTTCAATACGGTGGCAGTGGCCAGCATCATCGAATTGCCAGATAGGACGTGGGAGATGGTGATCCCTCTGAGCTATCTCTCCCTGTTTTCCGACACCATCAAGATCGAATTCCCTAGAGCACAAGTTGATGAGTGCTATAATCCTTTTGAACCAACAAAGGATGATATCAAGTATTTTGGTAGGCTTAGGGCACAAAAAATTTGCGCACATTGGCTCTACGAGCGGGCTGAGAAGATGATTGTGGAAGCCGGGGAGGAAGGGGCCGGATTCTATGTGCACCTAATGATATACGGACTGCCTAAGAGAAGTTCTTGTTTCTGAACTATCATGGTCAAACATGCTGCCGTGATTTATGGTCCGCAAAGTGTATAATAGCACGTTTGATTTTTTCTGCGTAGTCTTCCGATGTATTTCAGGAGGGCTGTGGGCTCTACATTATCATAGCCAGTTCTGACTCTGAAGATTTCCATTTCATTTCTGCAATCTGGACGTTCTGATTATAGGACTCTTGACATCAGAACTGGTCTTCATTTATAGCTATTATCTGACTTCCTTGGCCCTGCCGCTTCACCTTGCCCAACAGGACGAGAAGCATCACTAGCCTGGTTTGACCGTGCAGGGTTGATCACGAGCAGGAGTCAACTCGCTCGAAGTCAATCCCCTCACACGCTAACTTGCGGTAGCAAAAATTCCATGTGATTAACCTCTGCTAGTCCCATACCGCTGTGAGACCTGAACATGGATGCGTAAAACCTTTGCGGACAAAGGCCTCTCGGACGGCCACAATGCGACGCCCAACAAACTTACGCGGAATCGGGATATTACAGCACTGCGGCGCGGGCTGAGCTCAGTTCACAAAAATTGTCTAGGGGCTGAATAACCCTGAAGCATGTCCCTGTGACTGTCTAGCCTCCGTTAATTCGCTCCCCTACTCCTACATGCTACAGATAAAGTGCGCAGATCTTAATTATTTGGCTGCCCGTCTCTCAAATAATTCGCATGGCATTCTTATGTATTTTTTCCCCCATCTAGATCCTCCAAATCCATCTATTACGAGCAAATAGTTCCGATATTATCGATAGGTTCTACTGAGAGAGCCACGGGCGGAAATAGAAATTATTCCGTATTGTTTCACTGGACTGTGGACATACAATCCAACCACCCACAGGTATGCGAACGGCCTATACATGTCCGGTTGAGTAACACATGATCGCAGACGGCTCAATCATAATCAATGGAGATTCATCCTAAACATTTTGCTTTGGTTTATATCGATCGAAATGGTGAATTGAAAACTATGACCTCCTCCTCTCTAGAAGGACATGCGATGTCAATCTTCCCATCTGCTTTCAGAGAAAATTTTCTGAGGACGGTAGCCATGGGGACGCAAGCGCTATCGACTTTCAACGGTGAGTCTCCATATACGGGAGCATCCAAGGTATAGGGCCAGCCGATTGACATACTTGATAGAACAGATAGTCCAAACCAGAAAAGACGCCATGATACTCCAGAAGAATTCGGATGGTCATCAAGCAGATATGATTATAGAGAGAGGTTCCATTCCTTTGGGTTCTGCCAAAGGATACCTCCGAGTCGGTGACAAGAAACAGATGCTGGAATACTACGAAGAGGCTTTCGAGGAATTTCAACAACTCAACTGTCGTCTACTTGCCAAGGCGATAATCAAGGTTATCCAGCCTCTCAAAAAAAGCAAATACCCATACAACGGACAAGTAATGCCACCATGGTGGCCAAGACGAGTTCCTCACAAAGAACCAGATCATATGCGCAAAGCTGGTATGGAAAATCCAGGCCTCAGGTATCAGATGAAGCTACTGACTCCCCACAATAAGACAGGATTTCCCTCCTCGTCCACATTCTGTGTGGACAGATCACTTTGGAACAGCTTAGGGAAGTGACAGAGTCTGTTACAAACCAAATCGAGCCAAAAGAACGCCTTGGGGTCCTAAAGGAGATCTGTTACGTTCGAGAAGCTGAAGAACGGTACATAAGAGGTGAACTTCGTCAGTACTCAACCTGCCTGTTTATGCAATCAAATGACTAACTGCGCATCACAGATGGGAATACCCCAATCCCCATTTCCCAAGTCAGTATATCAGGTTTAGACTCCAAGTCTGAACATGGTCGTAATATTGAGGGTAAATCTCCAATCCCATTATCCAGCATATCGACTGCGGAAACCGGACAGTCTGCCGTTCTTGAAGAGCGTATACCCATGTCAACAACATCGCTAGATGTCTCTTCATCCATTGACCAGTATCGAATGTCTCACGTGGTACCATTCACAACGCTAGAAAATAATTATTATTCAACTTCTAGACAGAGCACCGATGGAATATTTCGCGTATTTCCAATGTCTTGTGAAGCTATTTCAGCATGCATGCCGACAAATCTCTGTCAACAACGGCTCAATACCTCTTCTGCGCTACAGGGAGCACCACAAGAGCTTCGGGTTCAACCCGCACAACCGACGTCGGTATATTATGGTTCTCCTTATTATTGCTATCGTTCCTAGAGTCACTTCGATGCACCATTCCTACTCATTACAATGCAACGAATCTATGCGGTAGTTAGAGCTTTATTTCTCATTATCGGAAACGCTATACGATTTAGTCTTGTTTGTTTTCTTAAGTTATTGATCAACGATGTAAACAGACGACATTGTAGTATTATAATAATGTGAAATTTTAATATTAAGAACGTAGACCGGGGAAGAAGGCAATTGTGATTTGCAGTAACTCGTTGTCACGGATTGAAGTTCCACATATTTTGCGTCGAATCATGTTGATTCCCTATTCTTATTGATTACTCTGATTTGGTCCAGTACGGCAGGTGCTGCTCAAATCCACCAAATATCTGTCCTCGAGTCAACTTCTTGCACAAGTCTAGTGCATGTGAAGCTCGCATGCCGTGGAAGCTTTCCTAGCGTACCCATGGTTCCGTATACGCTCTATTATGGTAGCGTAAAACAGATTGCAAGAAGCAGCTGCCTAAGCAAGACTCCTAAGAATACGCTGAGGTGACCATATCTCACAAATTTGTCCCGCCTTGCCACCATCACCCTTGTAGCCGCTCCTGCGATGTGGTAACCAGAGATTTCCAGGACCCAGATTCGTACGGAAGGTTACTAACTACTAACATTGGCAGGGAAAGTAAGGAGTGGATACTCCAGCATTGAATGACTAGGAAATCCAGGCTTTGTAGTATGAATCCAACTCTGTTAACAAATAAGAAAGTAGAAATGACAGCATTTTCCGAATGAAGAGAGCTTGTGGGTCACCAGGTTAACGGTCTTGTGCTCGCTATTCTGATAGCAATAGTCCAACGCTCTCTACATGAGAAAGGGTGGGACCTAAGGCATATGCTTCCACAGCACTTCTCTCGTAGCAAAACTGGCTGTGGATACGGCACCAAGACTAGGCCCTACGTTGTATGGGCAGCTGACTCCATATGGTCCAAATTTCTAGACGACAGGATCGTCAGGACCGGGGTTAACTCCTGGATGCTATCTAGGCTGCATATCCCTGACGACAGAGTGAGAT
>QEIL01000266.1:0-17742 GCA_003116535.1 Paecilomyces niveus | reverse complement strand
TTTAATTTAAGTTTAATAATTTATTTTTAACTTTTTAAATTTTATTAAAATTATTATATATATATAAAAGTTAATTTAAAATATTATTAAAATTTTAAGAATTAAATTCTTAAACTTATATTATTATAATAAAATTATTATTTAAATTAAAAAATTTAAATTAAAGTATATATAGTAAAATTATAATAGTTTAAAAAGTAATTTATTTAATTAACTAAAATAACTTAATAAATATATTAAATATATAAAAGAAAGGAAAAAAATAATTAACTACAGTAGCTTTAAATTCTATATAAAGTCCCCCTTTTCTTCTTAAAACTTTTTATTAATTAATTATAATAAATTTATTAATATAAGTTTTAAGTATAAAAATTTAAAACTTAAATTCCTAAGCTTAATATTATTAATTTCTTTATATTAAAAATTAAATAATTAATAATACTAAGTTTTTTTATAAATAATAAAAAGTAATAAAATATTAAGTAAATATAATAAGCTAAGCTTAATATAAAGCTTCGAATACCCTTAGTTAATTTATAAAGCTCTTGAGCTCTTTATTTTAATATTTAAGTATTGAAATATTATATTTTATTACTTTTTATTATTTTATTTATTTTAAGCTATTAGCTTAAAATAAGTATAAATTTATATTATTTTATTTTAAGCTTTTTACTTTTAAGAGTTATATTACTTTTTTCCCTTTTTTTTTTTAAAATTTAATATATTTATAAAGTAGCTTAATTAATTAAATAAATTACTTTAAAATTATTATATTATATTAAATTTTCCCTATAATTAAAACTTCTCCTTTAAAAGTTATTAAAAAAGGGAGTAAATTATATTAAGTAATTTAAGTCTTAACTACTAGTCCTATAAGTATTATAACTTAGGGATAATTAAAGTTTCTTATTACAAGAATTAAAAATTTCCTTAAAAAAATACTATAAAAGTCTAAGTCTTAATAGTTAAAACCTTAAGAAAATTATTTAAAAAAACTTATAATAAGTATAGTAAGTAGTTTTAAGTTTTAATTACTAAAACTTTATAAAGTAAATATTAAAATTACTTAAGGCAAGTAAATAACTAAAGTCTTACTTATAAAACCTTATATAAAAAAATTAATTAAAAAGTTAAAAATATAAAAATAACTTTTTATTAGAAAAAAGTTAACTTATTTAATAAAACCCTTAAAAGTATTAAATAAGGAATACTTAAATTACTAACTTAAATATTAATTTAACTATTAAACTAATAATTTATAACTTTAAAATAAATAATTAAATAAATAACTATATTAAAGAATTAATTAACTACTATCTAAACTACACTAACTACCTCCACTATACCTTTACCTTAAAATAAATATAACTTTTAATTAATAAAAAAAAAAGCTTCCTTACTAAACTCTCCGAAATTTAATAAAAATTAAATTATTTTTAAAAAATAATATAAAGAAATATAAAATAAACTTCGGGAAAATAATATAATAATTAAATCCCTAGAAGCTTAATTTATATATATATACTTATACCTTAATAAAACCCCTTAAAATATAATAATAATATATATAAAGAAAGAAAGTTTAAATAATAATTTAAATTCTTATTTATATTTTACTTATTTAAATAATTATTATAAAAATTTAAATATTAAAGTATATACTTATTACGAACTAACTATAAAAGGGTACAACTATAATACCTTAATAAAATAAAACTCTACAATACAATACTAAAGTAAGGTAGACATAAGGTCACATAACAAAGAAGTATATCCTTAGCAATATACAAAGCTATAATAAATATACCAAAATAAATATACCACAGTATATCTATTAAGGGAGTTATACCTTGGGAAGGTATACCAAGAAAAAAACTAGATATATAAGAACACTTATTTCCACCCAGCAAATATATTTAATTTTTCGTAATTATTCTTTTTATATATTGAATTTATTTCTTTATTAATTACTTTTATTTATTATAAATTAATAAGAATAATACTATTAAGTATATATATAAAGTAGGCTTTATTTCTAACTTACTTGTTAATTATTATTTATTGAAGATTTAATTATAATATTATTATATTAACCCTTCCACTAAATATACATAATAAGTAATATATTAAATACTATATAAAAATCTCCGAAGTACTACGAGATTACCAAACGAGACTAAGGTATAGTTACTTGAACCTTCCCTAACTAATAGTAAATAGGTATAAATAAAACTTAAATCCTAGGGTGTAATATAATAATTACCCTTAATCCTAATTACTAAAGGTTTAAATATTACCACTATTGAAATGTCGACTATCAATAGGTAATAACAGGCCAGACAAATTACTCAGCTAGCAATATTTGGATTAGGTATACCTACCAATAAATAGTTAATAAAAATAATTAATTAATTACAAGAACATATAGTTCGACTAGAGAAAACAAGGGCCATACATTAATCAAAGGCCACACCTCAGTCGAAAGGACTAAAAGTCAAACTACCAAAGCCAAACCTATTCCACGGAAAACAATATAAGCTACAAATATTCTTAGTACAACTAAACCTTTATTTCAAAATAATAAAGGTTACTAATTTAAAGATTAAAATTATAATAACTATTTCTTATATAAAGGGAGTAGCTTTTAAATAAATTAAACCTATTTTAAAAAACAAAAAAAATAAAAAAAATAATCAAGATAAAATTACCAAGAAAATCTTCCAAGAATACACAAACTTTAAAAAATAGCTTGAGAAAATATTTAAATTTATCAATAAAACAAAAATTATAAAATAAAAACTTAAATATCTAAAAAATATTAAAGTAATATAAAATTATACATCAAAATACCAACAAATTATAACTTATCTAAGATAAAATAATAAAATATAACTTATAATCTATAAGCAAAGACTCAAAGAAAGTATTCAAAATAAATTAACAAGGTAAAACAAGCTAAAAAATATCGATAAACTCATCAAATTATCTATTAGAATCAATAATCAAATCTACAATAAAAAGAAAACATAACAATATACCAAACAGTAGAGAAACACTAAGAATCCAGGATTTAACTAATACAAAAACTATAAAAAACAAAAGGCACAAGAAAAAACATTTAATCCTTACGGGCCAAGGCTAATAAAATTAAATATTACAATACACAAACCAATAAATAAACCCAAAAAAGGGACAAAACAAAAGAAATATAGATACTTTAATTACAATAAAAAAGGGTATATAATTAAGTAGTATAGAAAGCCCAAAAAAACAATAATATAGCTCAAAACTATAAAGAATAATAATAAGAGTAAAGGTTATAATAATATACCCAAAAGCCAAGGATAAATATAATATAAATAAATAATTCAACCGAGTAACGGAGACAAAGAATTAGAATTTCTAAGGATTAAACAGACCAAATAAGTGTCAGGGATAATTCCACCGGGTAACGGAGACAAATAACCTCTAAAAATTAAAAAAACCAAACAAGCATCACCAGAATTACCAGAAAAAACTCAGAAAATATACAAAGAAATCGATAAATACCTATAGACAACATAGGATACACCAGAGATTATAAAAAAGCTTATAAGGCAATAAATAATATTATCAACAAAAATAATCAAGGCAACAATTAAACCTATAGACAAACCAAATAAAATACTAAGAAAATACCAAAATAATTAAAATATATAACAAATATTTGAAGCATTAGTCAGAATCAACAAATAGTCCAAGCCCACAAAACTAAAAGAATAATATAACACATAAAATTCACCCAATAAAATTTCAGAAATACCCAAGGAACCTAGGACTCCGGGAATACCAAATTTAGGTAGTACTCAAAGAGTACTAAAGGCTATTAGTGCCGAGACACAAATAATAAATCCTATTCTACTAAAATTAAATAAAGACCACAAGTCCGAAACTTATTAATAAAATTCCTTAAAAAAGGTAGTAAAAAAGGACTACTATTATAATAAATCAGGATATACTTGTATAAGATTTCAGAACTATCCATAACATATATATATATAGTAGTTAGTGTATTATAACAATAATTATCTAACACACTATCACAAAAAGCTAAATAAAAACTATTTCCCAAAAAACCCACAAAGGAAAAAAAAAAGTATCTAACAACAACAACTAACAGAAGCTATATCCAATTAAAAGTTCGGATTATAGGCCAACCAACTAAAATATTAATTAACTTAGGAGCCACAGGGAATTTTATAAATCCAATATTTAAAAAAAAAATCCAAATTCTAAGAAGGAAAAAACAAGTTCTATCTAAAATTATAGAATTAAATAATAAAAACCTTGGAAGACTTATCACCAAAGAGATAAAATATTTGCTAATAATAATCAAAGATTATATAAAATTAATTAATCTTAAAATTATTAAGTTAAAAGGATATAATATAGTACTCGGAATACTATAACTTAGAAAATATAATTCAAAAATTAATTAGACAAAAAATAAAATATAATTCACAAAATATAAATATACCCGAACATAATAAACCACTATACCTAAGATATAGGTAGGTAAATTAACTATTAAAAAGGCCAAGTTAAGAGAAACAACTATAACCTTAGGTTCAAAAAAAGCAAGAGCTTCCAAAGACTTCCAAAGAAATAAATTAATAGGTAAGACTATATCAAAAAATATATAAACTTAAAAAAAATAATATAATTAAATATATAAATTAAATACAACAAAACAACAAAAACCAAATATTCCGAAGGAATATAAGAGATTCCGGGATCTCTTTAACCTTAGTATTAATATAAAATTACTAAAATATAGCTAATATAACTATAAAATACTAATTATAAAGGGAAAAAGACCCATATACAGACTAATTTACCAATTATCAAAAATAAAGTCAATAACCCTCAAAGAGTTTATCAGAGAGAACCTTGAAAAGGGATATATTTAATTATTATAATTATTAATAGGATATCTAATCCTATTTATACCAAAGAAAGATAGGAGTTTATAATTATATATAGACTATTAATAACTAAATTTAATTACAATTAAAGATAAATATCTATTACTATTAATTACCAAAATTTAAGACAAAGTATAAAGAATAAAATAATTTACAAAGTTTAATATTACAAAAGCCTATTATAAATTAAAAATTAAAAAAGGCAATAAATAAAAAATAATATTCAAAATAAAATACAAACTATATAAATAGCTAATTATACTATTTAAACTTACAAACGCACTAGCGTTATTCCAAAGATATATTAACTTAGTGCTTAAGGAGTATTTATTTAATTTTATTATAGTTTATTTAAATAATATCTTAGTATTCTTTAAAAACTATAAAGAATATATTAAATATATTAAATTAATATTATAAAAACTTAAAATTATAAAGCTACAACTAAAATTAAAAAAATACAAATTCTATATATAGGAAATAAATTTCCTAAAACACCAAATTACTATTAAGGGAATTTAAGTAAATAAAATAAAGGTATAGGTAATCCAAGATTAGCTAAAACCTAAAAACCTTAAAAAATTACAGTTATTTATAGGAATAGTTAACTATTATTAGTAATACATATAGGATTATACTAATATTATAAAACCTTTATTCCAATTACTTAAAAAAAAAAATATTAATAAATAAATAAACAAATAAAAGTAATAAGAAAAATCAAGGTCAAAATAACAACTATACCAATATTATAGCAATATAACCCAGAATTACCAATATTTATTAAGACCAATATATTTAACTATACAATTAAAGAAGTTATATATTAGCCAAGAATAAATAAAAAATTACTACTAATAATATACTATTCGAGAAAAATAATACCAACAAAACTAAATTACGAGATTTATAATAAAAAACTACTAGCTATAATAACAATATTCAAAGTTTGGAAAGTTTATCTTAAAAGAATAAAATATATAATTACAATTACAACAAACTATAAAAATCTTACTTATTTTATAACAACTAAAGTATTAATACAAAGGTAGGCTAAATAAGTAAAAGTACTATTAAGATATAATTTCACAATTAAATATACTAGTAAAACATAAAATATTAAAGCCAATACTTTTAGCAAATAATTAAATTATAAAAAAGAAGTGTAAAGGCTAAAGCCAATACTATTACATAAAAATAAAAACAGTACACTAGGATATAATCACCAAATAGCCACCTTAATAATTATAATAACTATTAAGGAAAATAATAATATTATTAAACAAATCAAAAAGGCAACACAGGAAAATATAACTTTATAATTTATTAAGAAAAAATAAAAGAATAAAATAACCAAAGAGAATAAATTAATATATTATTATAAGCTTATCTATATACTATTTATAATAAGAATAAAAATTATTAAGCAATATTATAATCCACCAACAAAAGAATATTTCGAAATTAAAAAAATAAAGGAGTAAATCTCTAGGAACTATTACTTTTTAAATATACAAAAAATTATATTAATATATCTCAAGAATTGTAATATATACTAGCGGGATAAATTAGCAAAACATCTACTATACGGGGAGATATAGTTACTTGCAGTACCTGCTAGGCTATAGGAATAAGTTACCATGGATTTCATTATATAATTACCAAAATTAAAAGGAAATAACACCATATACAATATAATATTAATAATAATTAAAAGACTAACAAAGCATTTGTATACTATACCTATGAAGGATACAGCAATAGTAGCAGACACAGTATATTTACTAATAAAATACGTGTTCTGTGAACATAGGATATTAAAAAAAATTATAACGGGTCGGGACACCCAGTTTATTTCCAAGATATAGAAGATTCTGATGAATATAACCGGTATTAAGTATAGATTTAATACGGCCTATCACCTATAGACAGATAGATAAATAAAACACATAAACCAAACGGTTAAATAATATCTACACCACTATATAAACTACAATCAAGATAATTAGGTAGAACTGTTACCATTAGCGCAATACATATATAACAATTCAATTAATACAATTACGAAAGAGACACCTTTTTATACAAACTACAGGTTTAATCCTAAATTTAACTACAAACCAAGGGAAATTAAAGAAGTAAACTACAAAGCGGAACACAAGGTTCAGAAATTACAAAGAACTTATAAACAATTAAGGTTAAATATTAAGTTTATCAACCTACAAATAACAATATACTATAACCTTCAAAATTAAAAAGAACTTAACTTTAAGGAAGGGGAGAAAATATATCTCCTACAATAAAATATTAAAACTAAGAGACCAAGCAATAAGCTTAACAACAAGAAAATTAAACTATTTATTATTAAATAAAAAATTAAATTAATAAATTATAAATTAAAATTACTAAAAAGCATAAAACATATACACCCAATTTTTCATATCTTATTATTAAAATTAATATTAAAAAACACTCAAATTAACCAAAACACTAAAATTAATAATAATAAAATTAAAAAATATAAAATTAAGAAAATTCTAAAATACAAAAAAGTCAAAAGATAAACCCAATACTTAATAAAGTAGAAAGGGTATAATACTTCAGAAAATATTTAAGAGCTTATTAAAAACTTAATAAATTATCGGTATTTAATATAATAATACTAATATTAGTAAAAGCCCAAAAACTAAGGCTCAAATCCTAAATCAATTAACTTAAAGTAGGATTACCTAAGGTAGCAGCTAGGTAATATTATTTATCTTCGGTCGCAAGATAATTTAGCTCGGCTAAGTCCTTAGCGGAGAGAAAATTCTCTTTATTTAATACCTCCAAGATAGTTTAATTATAATTTAATATTTTTAGGCTATATTCTTTCAAGAATTTTTATTAATAATAAAGATAAGTATATTTAGTAAAAACAGAATTCAACTAGAATTACAGTTACTAAAATTCAAAGTCGATAGCAAAAAGCTCTTCTTAAAGCTTAGACTTTATTTGTTTAAGTTTATTTTATTTTTTCTCACTATGGAAAATATATTTATATTTATAATTATAATAAGTATATTTGGTATATTTTTTATCTTTGGAAATTATAATATAAGGGTAAACTATAAAAAAGCAATAGTTGTATAAAGAGAATAAACAATAACTACTATAATATATATAGTTATATTAGTATTTATAATTAGCTTTGGAAATAAATAATATTATAATTTAAAGGTATATATACAAAAAAAAGTTAAGACATAGTAATAACATAGCAGGAACTTTATTTATATCTTCAAAAAACAAAGACCTTTAAGAGAGGGAAGTAATATTACAAACTAACCATAGAGGGGCACAACTATAATACCTTAATAAAATAAAACTCTATGGCACAATACTAAAACAAGGTAAATATAAGGTTACATAATAAAGAAGTATATCTTTAGCAGTATACAAAGCTATAATAAATATACCAAAATAAATATACTATAATATATCTATTAAGGGGGTTATACCTTAAGAAGGTATACCAAGAAAAGGACTAAATATATAAGGACACTTATTTCCGCCCAGCAAATATATTTAATTCTTTGTAATTATTCTTTTTATATATTGAATTTATTTCTTTATTAATTACTTTTATTTATTATAAATTAATAAAAATAATATTATTAAGTATATATACGAAGTAAACCCTACTTTTAACTTACTTGTTAATTATTATTTATTAAAGATTTAATTATAATATTATTATATTAACCCTTCCGCCAAATATATATAATAAGTAGTATATTAAATACTACATAAAAATCTCCGAAGTACTGCGAAATTACTAGATAAAATTAAGGTATAGTCGCTTAAACCTTCCCTAACTAATAGTAAATAAGTACAAATAAAACTTAAATCCTAAGGCATAACAATACCCTTAACTACCTTTGGTACTTTTATTAAAAAAAAATAAAAGTTTTATTATTTTTTTATTAAAATTTAAATAAGAATTAATTAATAATAATAAATTTACCTAAAATAATAAAGTTTATATTAACTACTTAAAAAAAGCTTTTAATAATATTATAAAGAATTAAATTAATATTTACTTAAACTTACTTACTTAATATAGTAATTATATTTAAGTCTTAGTAACTTTTAACTTTAAAATTAATAATTAATATAATAAAAAAAAATAAAATTACTTTAAAGCTTATTTTCTTAGCTTAAAATAAATTAATTAATTTTTTTATTTACTTAAATACTAATATAAATTTCTTAAACTTATAAATTAAAAATATATTAAAATAAATTCCAAAAAAAAACCCCCTACAAATATAAAAATTTTAACTTAAAAAAAAAAAAAAATTCTATTACTAAGTATATAAAAAATTAAAACACTTTACTTAAAAATACAAAAACTAAAAGTTCCTTACTAAAAAAAAAATTAAAGTAGCTAAAGCAAAGTAGCTAAAAGAAAATTATAAAACTACTATAAATAAATTAAAAAACTTAAATAAAGACTTAGGAAAAAAGTAACTTTTGCTAAAAGTTACTACTAAAAGTTAATATAATTAAAAAAATAATAAAAAAAAGCAAAGAAGCAAATATATTCAAAAGGTATATATATAAATATAAAATTCAATAAAGAACTTTATACTTAAGCTTATATAAATTTAAAATATTTTTTATATACTATTATTAGCGAAGCTTTCGCTAAATACTTTAATTTATTATATATTAAATTAAAGAAATTTTAAAATATTTAATTAATTACAAAGTTAATTAAAGGTATAATTATATATATTACTTATATTAATATAAATATTAATAAGTATAAGTAACGAAATATATATTTCTATATTTTTTTAAATTAAGAGAATAATATTATATTAAAATTACTTTAAATATAAGCTTAAGAAATTATTTTATACTTTATAAAGGGAAAATTATAAATTAATAATTTTAACTTTTATATTAAAACTAAGGACTTTTTAAATAAAACTTAGTATTTACTAAAGTAGTAAATTAATTTTATATATATTACCTTTATTAATTATATTAAAAAAATTATACTTAAAAATTAAGTTTAAATAAAGGTATTTATTATAAGCTTTATAAATATTAAAAAAATATTAACCTTTAAAAAATATATTAACTTAAAGAAAAAACTACTAAAATATTATTATAAATTCCTACTATTATTTAATTAAAAAAAAACTAATTAATTATTTAAATACTACCTTAAATTTAATTATAAAATAATTTTAAAAAAAAATAAAAATAAATAAAAGAAATTAATCCCCTAAAGACTCTTATATAATATATTTTAAAAAAAACTAATTATATTATATTAATTCCTTATTAAATTATTATAAAAGAATTTTATTTAAGTAAGTAATTTATTAATATTTATTTTAATTTTTTTTATATAAAAACTTAAAGAAAGTTTTAAATTTTATATAAATTACTAAGTATTTAATAATATTATATAAAAAATAAATATTTATTACTATTAATTTATAAAACTCTTTGATTATTATTTAAAATTAAATAATTTATTAAATTAAATATTATTACTACTTTTTATAAAATATATATTAAAAAAAAAATAAATAAAAAACTATATTTTAAATATAATATAAACTTTATAAGTAGTTAATAATTTTTTTTAAACTTACTAAAGTATTAGTAACTTTTTAATATTATATTAATAATATATTATAAAAGTACTTAAATAAATTTATATTAGCTTATATTAATAATATTTTAATTTATATTATTAACTTTTTAAAAAATTATAAAAAAAAAGTTAAAATAATTTTATAAAAATTACTAAATATTAACTTTTAAATTAATATTAATAAATATAAATTTAAAGCTTAAAGTATTAAATATTTTAAGTTTATTATAAATATTAATAAAGAAATTTAAGTAAACTTAAAAAAAGTTAAAGCTATTAAATCTTAGAAATAACCTTAAATTATTTAGTGTTGGCATTGAGTTGAGTTAAGTTGAGATTTTAAGCTCAGCTCAATAAGTTGAGCCAAATATTTAGGCTCAGCTCAAGGGTCGAGTTGAGTCGAGTTGAGCTTAAACTCAACCTTATGTCTACCTATAGTAGGCATTAAGTTGAGTTGAGCTCAACTTTTAGGCTCAACTCAATAAGTTGAGTTAAGAAATTAAGCTCAACTCGGGGGTCTTGGCGAGCCAAGTCGAGCCGAGTCGAGCTATAACTCAACTCAATGCCAACACTAAAACTATTAAGGGAGTTTATAGTTTTATTAAATTTATTAATTATTATTAAGAGTTTATATTTAAGTTTTTTACTTTTATAATATTTCTTATAGTTTTTATTAAAAAAAAAACTTCTTTTAAATAAATTAAATAATATAAATAAGTATTTAAATTTTTAAAAGCTATATTAATTTTTATATTAATTTTAATATAATAAAACTTAAATAAAAAAACTATACTTAAAATTAATTTCTTTAATTATATAATAAAAAAAGTATTCTCTTAATATATTAATAATAATACCTTAAAGTTAATAATATTTTTCTCTAGGAAAAATACTTTTATAAAATATAATTATTTAATTTATAACAAAGAATTATTAATAATTATTTAATATTTAAAGTAATAAAATATTAAATTACGAAGTATTTTTTCTTTTAAAATTTTTATAAATTATAAAAACTTAAAATACTTTATAAAAAAATAAAAGCTAAGTAAATATTAAATTTACTAAGTAAAGCTTTTAATTAATTATAATTTTTAATTAAAATTTTAAGTAAGTAATAAAGTAATAGTCCCTAATACTTTATTATACTATAAATAAAATATATTATAAAATTAAAATAATAATTAACTTACTAAGAAATATTTTTAACTACTTAAATTTAAAAAAAATTATAAAGAAAACCTTATATAAATAACTAAATTACAACTTATACTATTAAAAATAACACTAAGCTTTATAACTAAAGGTAATTAAAATTAAAAAAATAATCCCACTAAGAATAAGTTTAATTTATTAATAAATTCCTTTATTAAAAAATTATTATATTAACTATAAAAAAATACCTTAAATATTAATAAATATTATTAACTTATTTAATAAATAATTATAAATAATAAAAAATAATTACTACCTTAATAAAAACTACTTATTTTTATAATAAAATATTTAATTAATAAAGAAAAACTTTTGTATTAAAGGAAATATATTTAAATACTATATTATAAATTATTATATATTAAAATTATTTAAAAAATTTATAATTTTTACTTAGTAAAATACCTTAAGTATAATATAATAAAAGCCTTAATATTTAAACAATTTATTTAATTAAGCTTAAGTTAAAATATAAAAAAATAATAATTTAATATAAAAAACATAAAAAACTATTAAAACTATTATTAATTCCTAAGTACTAATAAGTAAAAATATTAATTAACTTTATTATAAACTTACTATTATTAAAATTTAATAAAACTATTAATATAATAATAATTACAAACTAATTATTTAAAAGTATAATTTTTAAATTAATATTTTTAATAATAATATTAAATATAGTAAAAAAATTAATTAAATACTTAATATAATATTATAAACTTCCTTAAATAATTATTTTTAACTAAGAAACTTAATTTATAATAGTAATATAAAGAATAATTTACTAATTAATATAAATTACCTATTATTTTTTTATTATATACTATTTAAAAATTAATAATATTACTAAATAAATAAATTAAGTAGTCGAAGCTTACCTTTGTTTATATATAATATATTAATAAAAAAATTAGCAAAAATTATTACTTATAGTAATACTAGTAATTAATAATTAAAATACTATATTTACTAAAATAAGCTCTTTTTTTATTGTTTATAGTTATAATATTAATTTATTTAATTTAATTAATTTAATAAAGTTTTTATAAATTATAAATTTTTCTTTAATAATTTAAAGAAAAAAATTTATTTCCTGCCTTTAAAAGGCTATAAAATTTACTTAAGCTACAATAGTAACTATATAAAAGTAATAAAAAAATATACTAACTAATACTATTAAATAACAAAATAATTCAAGGTTAAAAATAAAGTTTAATTATAGTTAAAAAATATTTAAACAAACTAACTCTCCAAGAAGCTTAATTAAATTAATATTAAATATATAGTTTTAAAGCTAATAAAATTCTATACTTACTACCTAAATATATTACTAAGTATTTACCTTATTTTTTATATTATATTATTAAAGTAAGTAGTGGAAAATTTACTACTATTATAAATTTATAATAATATTTAACCTATAACTTTATTAAACTTAAATAATAATAAAAAATATAAAGTTAAAGAAATTTTATAAATAATTTAATCTTAAAAAAAAGCTAAAGCTTTAGTTAAATAAATAAAATATACTTAGCTAATATAAAAACTATTAAATAACTTCTTAAAAATAATAACTTTAAATACTTATAAAATTATATATAATTTAATTTTAATATTAAATAACTTAACTACTAAGGAAAAAAGTAATATAATAAGCTAAGCTTAATATAAAGCTTTAAATACCCTTAGTTAATTTATAAAGTTTTTAAGCTTTTTATTTTAATACTTAAGTATTGAAATATTATATTTTATTACTTTTTATTATTTTATTTATTTTAAGCTATTAGCTTAAAATAAGTACAAACTTATATTATTTTACCTTAAGCTTTTTACTTTTAAGAGTTATATTATTTTTTTTTTTTTTTTTTTAAAATTTAATATATTTATAAAGTAGCTTAATTAATTAAATAAATTACTTTAAAACTATTATAATAAATAAGCTAAAAATAACTAAAGCTTTATATTAAGTATAGCTTATTATAAAAATTATACCTTTAAATTCCCTATAATTTCTTTATTTATATAAAATTTTATTTTAATAATAAAAAGTTAAGTATTAAACTTAAAAATTTTTTTAATAAATTTTTTAAAATTAAAAAAAATAATTTTAAATAATAAAATAATAAAATATTTTAAATATATTATTTAATAAAGTAAATTTTATTATATAAAGCTTTAATAATAAAATTAAATTTAGCTTAAAAAGCTTAAATAAAATTTATTTTTAATAAAAAAATTAAAAATAAATAAAAAATAAAAATAAAGTTAAAGTTAAAAAGTTAAAAATTACTATTATAATTAAATTAATTTTTAACTTTATAATATAATAAAATTTTATAAAATAAATAAAATAAATAAAAGTTTAAACAAAGTAAAAAAATTAAACTAATAAATATTAAAGTTAAATTTAACTTAATTATTATATATAATTATATAATTAATAAAAATAAAAATAAATAAAGTAAATAAAAATTTAATATAATTACAATAATTAATAAAAAATAAAATTAATACCTTTACTTTATTTAAGTTTTAATATTAGTATTAAGTTAAGTTATAACTTAATTTAACTTAACTTAACTTATTAAAACTTTTAAGTTAAGCTTAAAAAGTTAAGTTAAATATTTAAGCTTAGCTTAAAGGTTAAGTTAAGTTAAGTTAAGCTTAAACTTAACCTTATATTTACCTATAGTAGGTATTAAGTTAAGTTAAGCCTAACTTTTAAACTTAACTTAATAAGTTAAGTTAAGAAGTTAAGCTTAACTTAAAGGTCTTGGCAAGCTAAGTTAAGCCAAGTTAAGCTATAACTTAACTTAATACTAATATTAATTTTTAAAATAAAAAATATTTAATATTATATAATAACTTAAGTTAAAATATAAAAGTTTTTTATTTATAATTATTTAAATAATTAATATAAAAATATTAAATATAAAAAAAAGTTTTTAAAGTAAAAAATTATATAATTAATTACTTTATAAATTAAAGTTATAATAATATTTAAAACTTTAATAAAATTAATTTTTTAATAAAGCTTTACTTAATATTTAAAGTTATTATTATTATAAATTATAATAAAAAACTTCGAAAAATTATTTAAGGAAATTATAAATAAATTATAATTATTAAATATATAAGCTTTAAAGGAATTTTTATACTATTAATAATTATTTTAAAAAAATATATATAATAATTTTATAAAAGCTAAGCTTAAGTTATTAAATAAAAATTAAGTTTTAAAAAAAATTATTTTTTAAATTTTTTAAAATTTTTATTAATTTAATTATAAAGTTTATATAGTATTGGTATTAAGTTAAGTTATAACTCGACTCGGCTTGACTCAGCTCGCCAAGACCCCCGAGTTGAGCCTAAAAGTTGGGCTCAACTTAACTCAATACCTACTATAGGTAAATATAAGGTTGAGTTTAAGCTCAACTCGACTCAACTCGACCCTTGAGCTAAGCCTAAATGTTTAGCTCAACTTATTAAGCTAAGCTTAAAATCTCAACTTAACTTAACTTAATGCCAACACTAAGTTTATAATTTATAAAGAAGTTTTTTAAAAAAAAATACTTTTTAATAATTTAATATTTTATATTTAATATTTTAAAAAAATTATATAAATAATAATAAATATAAACTTTTTTTATTAAAAAATTAAAGTTTTATAAGTTAAAAATAAATAATAAATAAAAAAAATAAAAAAATATAATATATTAAAAAATAATATTATAATAATTTAAGAAGTAGTTTATTTAACTAGCTAAAATAACTTAACAAGTATACTAAATATATAGAAGAAAGGAAGGAAATAGCTAACTACAGCGGCTTCAAATCCTATATAAAGTCTCCCTTTCCTTCTTAAAACTTCTTATTAATTAGTTATAATAAGTTTATTAATATAAGTTTTAAGTGTAGGGATTTAAGACTTAAATCCCTAAGCTTAATATTACTAATTCCTTTATATTAAAAATTAAATAATTAATAATACTAAGTTTTTTTATAAGTAGTAAAAAGTAGTAAAATATTAAGTAAATAAGCTAAGAGTAGCTAAAGCTCTATACTAAGCATAGCCTATTATATTACCCCCCTCCTCTAGGAGGATTAAGTAATTTTTTCCCCTTTTGCAAATAATATAAAATTATAAGCTAACTTATATTAATTTAATATAACTATATCCTATAAATTATTAAATAGTTCCTACATTGGATAAGTATACCTTTTTTATTTTACTAAAGTTTTTAAATTTCCTTGGTACAAATGTTTTACTTGTAATATTTTTTTAATTTTATATTTCTTTGCCTTATTAATTAATAAAGCTATTAGCTAAATATTATCTCGAACTTATAATAATAAAAAGTCCTTAAAAGTTTTTTTAAAAAGTATAATATAAAAAATAAGGTAAATACCAAGCGGGGTATTTAATTAGCAAGCATAGGATTCGACTAACTTTAAAATAATATATTTAGTATTATTTTAATTGAGTTTTCGAGATAGCTAGTTAGTTTGAATATTTTTTAGCTTTAACTATACTTTATTTCTTACCTTAAATTATTTTGTAACTTGCTGTTGGTAATTAGAATTTTTCTCTTAATGTTCCTAGGCTATAGTTATAGCAATTTAAGCTATCTTAGTAGTTTCCTTTAATTTAAAAATTAAGGTTTCCCTTTAAGTAATAAGAGAAAAATTAGTATTGTTATACTACAAGGGTTTAAATAAGTTAATTAAATTAACTAAATCTATATAATATTTATATATAACAAAGAAGGGGCTTATTTTAGTAGAGGTAGTATCTTGATTATTAATTGCTAGTATTGCTATAAGTAATAGCTTTGCCTAATTCTTCTACTAGTATATTGTATAAGCCCTTAAATATTTTTTTATAATTTAATTTATTATTTTAGTAACTTTATTAGTTTTAGGATAATATATAATAGAAAGCCTTTGGGTAATTCGGAGTAGTTAACATATCCTTTTCTATATAAGACTAATAAATTAAGGTCCCTAGTTAGACACTATAGCTTTAGGGGGACCATGATATCGAATGAAACACTAAATAAGCTTGGCCGCAATATCTCTAGTGGTAATAGTGCCTATAGGTTCGAAAATCACTGATTTAAATAGCCGGTCAGTGATAACCATGATATTAGTTATTCCTTCAGGTCCTGAAGGGGGTAGCTTAGTCACAAAATCCATTGATATCTTAGACCAAGGGCGTTTAGGGATAGGCAAGGGTTTAAACAATCCTCGCCGCTTCTCTTGCTAAATAGCTGATCTGCCGCAAACATCACAGTTCCGGAGGAACTGCCTAATATCTTGATTAAGCCCTGGCCAGGTAAATTGCCTAGCAACTAGGTTCCGAGTTATATCTCGTCTAGGATACCCGGATAAATAGGAATCATAGGTTTCCTAAATAATTCAAGTCTACAAGGGTTCAAAATAAGGGATCCATATTCGATCCCTCTAGCATAAGTATTTTCTATTATTAATTGAATATTTAGATAGGAATATAAGTAATCCCTAATGTGGTGGAAGCTACCGGTCCCTATTCAAGACTACCCGCCGAATCAACTAATATCGCCGGTTTACATTTAGGGTATTATTCCATAACTAGTAAAGGATTTTATCTATAAAAGGATTTTCAGGGGGATTAAATTTATCCCCTAGGGGGTTATCGGCTTGATCCTGATCTCCCCCTGCAACAAATTTAGCTCCAACGCTTACTAGTTTAGCTGAATTAGGGTTTTCTGAATCCCCTATGGGATTCAATATTGCTGTATACTTCCCAATAGATTTCAGCAGTTGGAAATACCTCCCTGCTAGACGGGAATCCTCTAGGTCCCTAGGCATATCCTGCTCCCGCCGAGATAGAGCATCAGGGACTATAGCTTCCTTGCCAGCTCG
>QEIL01000265.1:0-18164 GCA_003116535.1 Paecilomyces niveus | reverse complement strand
GGGTAAGGGGGGGGGATTCCCTATACTAAGCGTCTCTAGCATGCTGTTATTGCTGTTTCTTTCCTTTCTTTCCTCATGTTTAGAATACTCGTTGAGTCGTCCTAGCTAGTTGAATAAACTGCCGCTTGGACCGTTACAGAGATACTAAACAAACCTCTACAATCCCATCCTTTTGGGTCTTATGGAATAGCTGAAGTATGCAGATAGAAATCACTCGAATACAATGACCGCACGTCCTTGCAACTTTCCCGCACGCAGAAGATCATATGCCTCCTGAATATGGTAAAGCCAAAGGTCTGCATATCCATTCGCAGCCGGCCCTCGCCTGCCGACGCACAGCCCTCGCGTAGATCCTGGTGGCAATCAGCCGACTGTCGGCGTCCCACTGTCCCAACTAAGACAATCGGTCCCCCCAGGCCGCGAGGTCTTAGCCGCCGTAGCCAGTATTTGGTCATTTCCAGCAAAATCAATAATCGCATGAATGCCCCTACCATTAGTCAGGGTGAGAATAGTATCAGCAGCATGCTCATCGGATTGGATGATGTGGCCTGCTCCAGAATCCTTTGACAGTTTAAGCCGTGGTATGGTGCTAGTAAGACATCGAGGGCAAAGATTCGTGCTGGGGAGGAGCTTGAAAAATTTGCCATAGACATCCAGCCGTCCAATGCCGATTATAGCGGCACATGTACCAGAGCGGAGACGCAATATCACCGTCTGCACTGCATGGTACTTTGTCAATGCCACTTCACCAAAAGGGAAAGCCAAGGCTTTCGACTCTTAGGAAAGGTGACTAATGGTGGCCAACGCAAGATAGTACTCTGTAACACCGGCATCCGTTAGGGAGGCATAAAGGACAAGATCTCGGTCGCCAATCGAGATTAGTTCTGTATTAGCTCTTTTCGGGGCACGACGAGGTATTCAGCAGTCCACTATCAAATCCACACCCACGGGTCATCCCGATTGCATCCCGTTTGAAGGCTTCACGGTGCTGTTCGGCGCCACCGGAGCAGTACTTAAAATTTCCACAGTGCCGCATATGATGAATTGTCATCGCTTCGTCTTTGTGGATATCTGTCACTCCGAGAACTTCCACGCGCCTGACATTCTTATGGCCGAGGATCTAGCTGTCCGGAATTGAGTACGCATAAGCCGCCGACCTAAAGGCATACTCAACCATATCCAGATCTGGCCTGCAGAGACCCATGGCCGATATTTTAAACAGGACTTTACTGCAGCCTGGGGTTGGAATTGGAACGTCAAATATTGTCCTGGTTGACCCGATTTCACGAGTGTAAAGGCTCTCATGGTCGTTGCCATGTTGCCTGGAACAGACCGTATTAAGTTGATCTAAAACCACTGATATGAAGAGGGCCCTGCTTCTAACTAGTCGTTATTGTTATTATGTTAGAGAGCCGACGTTCTTATTGAGATACTTGATTTTACTAGATGTGCTGGTAGTAGGCGGATTCACTACCTGGCGAAGACATAACACACTTAACCATCGGACAATAGAGCCAGACGGGCTTAAGTCTTTGATCTTTTTCCTAAAACACCGCGGAGATAACGACTAGGCCTACGGAGTAGACCCATATGTCTTTCAACGACTCATTCATTTACCGCCCCACTGCATTCTCTAAAAAGTGTCCATCACTAAATACCCACTTTGAATATCTTAGTGGCTGTCGTTGCCGCTACTTCTGCGTTCACGTCGGCAGCTTTCTACCGATTTTGAATCGCTCGACAAATGAAAAACAGGAATGCTGCCTCTAGTATAGAAATGGTTCATTGTGCGCCGTAGCTTTGCCATCTTTATCGTAGTGTAGCGTTCGGAAGCACTAGTATTGTTCCGCGCCTTAGGTAGGAGCATCTCGCCACACTCCGTGCCGCAGTGTTGCAATATTGGTATGTAGTAGGGGGTTTATCATCCATGGAGACTAAAGCTGTCCCTGGATCGGTCATTTATAATTACCCCGCAGACCTAAGGAATTTAACATTTTCATCAACTGTGATCATATATGATAACTCAATCTATCAATACGGTTGATATGGCTAACACAGACGCTACGCCTGTTGCTATTGAGGTGGACACTGGGGTTGGTATACTTGATTGACGGCTACTTATTGTAACTGACCGCCAACTGCTTCACAGATCGACAATGACTCATCCTACGGTGACGAAATGTTAGAACGATCTTATCCCTTAATTATAGAACGGTCTCATCCCTTAATCATAAGCGCCCGGCGGCTAATGTCTCTCAAGTTCGAGATACACCGCGTCTCTTACATCATCTGTCCTAGAATTTCGGAAGGAGAACGGAAGAACCTATCATGGATATCGTGACGGGGGTGAGAGTTCTCGACTCAAATTGCTATACTTACTCTACTAATCCAAAAGTATACTTGATGCCGAATGATGAGAACGAAAAAGACCGATTAGATATGATACACGAGCTGATGCTGACATTGATGGACCGAAAACTCTTCCTTTCGCCAATCGGCAGCGACCCACACCGTGTCCTCGACCTTGGCACTGGTACGGGTATATGGGCTATCGACTTTGGTAAGGACAATAATAAATCTGACATATTGTGTATCTGGACTGACAAGGGCCTAATCCATAGCCGACCAATTCCCTAGTGCAGAGGTCGGAATCACATAAGACATTGCCAACTTCGTTGCTGAGCTGTATTCTAGGTCCAGGGGATTGACTTGAGTCCTATTCAACCGAGTTTGTATGTGTTTAATAAATTTTTCTAGGCTCTCCTAGAAATCGTAAGAAAGCTGACCTACAAGCGGAATAGTGTTCCACCGAATGTGAAGTTTATCATTGATGACTTCGATGACGAATGGCTAGAGAGTGGATATGATTTTATCCACGGCCGCTACCTATCTGGTTCTTCCAAAGACTTCGCAAAACTTTTACGAGAATGCTATAAGTAGCTTATTTCCTCTATTATTATATTTGAACTGTTCTGATTTCCGTTAGGAATGCCGCTGTTGGAGCATGGGTGGAATTTCAGGAATGTGAGATGAGAGTGAAATCTGAAGACGGCTCAACAAATGGGACTTCCATTGAACACTACTATGATCTTCTAAATGAAGAATACGAGAAAGTAGGCCGCGTTATAAACACAGGTCCAAAAATGGAAGGTTGGCTCCGTGATGCCGGATTTAAAGACATCCATGTCAAAAAATATGTGATTCCGATGGGAGCTTGGCCTAAGGACAAACATCT
This sequence comes from Paecilomyces niveus, assembly GCA_003116535.1. Taxonomy (NCBI): domain Eukaryota; kingdom Fungi; phylum Ascomycota; class Eurotiomycetes; order Eurotiales; family Thermoascaceae; genus Paecilomyces; species Paecilomyces niveus. The sequence goes on along the minus strand of QEIL01000265.1, from coordinate 14,929 downwards.
CAAAAGGTTGGGCACTTGGAACTTGCTTGAGGCTGAAACAGGTTTTGAGGCGGCTGCTATGGCTGTTCTCACCAGGCACGCCGGTTGGACTAAGGTGGAAGTGGATATTCTTGTGGCCAAAACTCGCAATGATGCAAGAAATCGTGATATCCATACGTTCTTCAATTTGTGAGTATCATCCGTCTATGCTTTCGGGATATATTATTCATAGGTCTATAGTTATGTTGTGTATGGTCGGAAAGATGAGTAAGAAGGGTGCCATATATGTTCAAGATTCCGAAGACACTTAGTTCCGATTGATAATGTCCCACATGAAAGTCCGCGGAAATATATGGATTATTTAGTGAAATTCTGATCACCAAATCTTAATTTAGCATCAAATATCTTACAAGTTAAATCTCGGAGATTCCCTACTGCTAGGGAGCTCCTGACGGATTTCTCCCACGCCTGCGTAGGCGAGAGCTCCACCCATAGAGATAAATAGACCGAGCTTACTAGGAATTCAGGCATCAGGAGCTTCAGCTTCGAAGATTTCATTCTTTCCAGAACGGATCACCTGCGTTCAATCAGCCTTCAGTTCTCAGCCGGAATAATCCAATCTGAATCTGAATCCGAATCCGCTAACTGTTCCCATCCCTTCTGTCATTTCGTCTGATGAAACCAAACGGTACTTCCCTGATTGCGATCCTGAGACTCATCACTTGCACTTCAGGTGCGACTTCGCTCAACTATCCCCGGCCACTAAACTACACACAGTTTCTTTCTTACAACAACCTGCGCTATCACACCCATCTCTAGGAATTGAAGCTTCCTAGCATCTCCGATTCATAATGTAAAGCGGCAGTTTGGTATTTATGCTGACCCATATTATTGACTTATTCTTAAGATAAGGCTACTATTCTTGAGACGGGATCCGTCCTGAAAGGGAATTTTTTTGCACCAAAGTGCATTAGTGCGCTGCTAAAGCGGGGCCGGGGAAAGGCAAATCTTGCAAGGAAACCATTTGGCCTGCAGTGATCCTTGGGGCTCCTATAGTCTAATGCAGCTCCATCACTGTCGTTCCTAGGCGCGTCAGGCTCTCAAAATAGTATTATGGGATTCTCGAGTGAAACCCAAGTTTACTAAGCGAAGGGTGGGTTGGACTGGCATCTGCTAGCGTTCTGTCAAATACTCTAAGGCGAGCTGCCAACCTGCCGCGCACCTCATTTACCCGAAATAGCGGGTAAGCAGGTTTCACCTACTTCCACCCCGTTTGATTATTTAAAACATGGGGAGGAGATAATTGGGATCCAGATTGCGGTGTATGGAGGTGGAAGAGATAGCAAACATGTTCTTTACCTGTCCTCAAGCGTAAAAGAGGAGATAGATCTCGATAGTTTAGGATTACAGGCAATTCTAGGATTTTATTCCGAAGGCTACTTCAATGCTAGTTCAGCTCCCATTCTTGTCTCCGTTCCCTAGGATCCGACAGGTCATGAGCCCGGAGTCTCTTTAGAGCTTCGGTGCCTCAGATTTCGATTTCGATATCGTTCGGAACCCTTTGTAGGGGCACGTTAAATATCCATTTGTTTTCGTTCTCGTCGCTGCCCGGCCGATCGAACCACAGGCTGTTCACTAGATCACCTACAACAGGGAGAAAAGGTCAGCTTTGAACGACAATTTGACGCCTCCAGGATGACGGGTCAACTGAAGGATATCAACAAACTGCCGATACTGTCAGGATCTAAACAACTACAGGCAATGGAGGAATATACTGCAGGTCTATTTGACTTACGAGGAAGTCTGGCGAGTAAGTAATCCACGGGACCTCGATTGATCCTGCCATTCAAAACTCCAATATTCTGAATGGACAACCCTTGACTGAAGAAGATGCTAGGTTCAAGGAAGAGATTAGACGCCAGACAGCGATCTTCGAGAAGAAGAACGACAAAACTGCGGGCGCGATCTTTCGTACGCTGTCTGAAGCCATTCTCGAAGGAGTGATGGAGCGACAGTGGACATATACACAACAGATCTGGGAGCCTTTGAAGATATACGATGTTGTGTCGCATCTACAGTCATTTGAAGGATTTAAAATGGCGATAAACACCCACTTTTCGTTTGCAAAGACGTACAGAAGTGTGTCACGAAAATGCAAGCGGCGACCAGGAAGATCACGCAGAGCCTTGGAGGCTCCACGCTGTGGCCAGAACCATTGAGTATTCAGTTCCTCCTGAGAAACCTCGACGACTCGTGGGATACGTTCCTGACGGTGTTCTTGAACAGCGAGTACAAAGCGGATAGGGACACCTTTGACACGGTCGCAACGTGACTGATCCAGGAGGGGCGACACGTCAAGCTCAACGACGAAGCCATGTCGGACTTAATCAAGGCCCAGAAGGGCAAGAAAGGGAGATCTCCCGAGTCCTGGAAGGACGATAAGAAGAAAAGCTCAACGAGTGTTGCAAGAAAAATCCAAGCAAAGCTTGTGATTGGTGGAAGGAGCGGCAAAAGGATAAGAAGGAAAAACGAGCAAGGCAAACACCGCCACGAGCTCGGATACCAAGAACCAGAACCAACAGACCGTTGGACGGCGTCAATTGCGAAATCGTTCTCATATGTGGTAATATGAACTGAAAATGCCATCGGGAAGATGAGTATCGAATTGGGCGAAACCAGTCACGTCCACCCGTTCATCAACGACTGGATTATCGATTCAGGACCTATAGAATATCTCCATAATCAGCGAAAAGAACTTCTTCCCCGGCAGTATCAAACTGTTTAGAAAACTGATACGAATAGCCACCGGATATATCACATTCAACGACGGCGGGAGATGTGACCGTGAAGCCCATTCAATTAGACGGATCCTTAAACGAGATGGTGCTGACGAACTTTCCATATGCACCTGAGATAAATGTCGATCTCATAGGAACGATCCGTCTAGGACAGAAGGGAGTGGGAGTCAATTTCCTACCTAGAGAGGTTGTGATCATGGATACTATTCGAAATGAAATCGTTGGATACGGCGATATCGTCAATCGCCAATATGTGTTCCGAATCCATAAAAACAACACCCAGTTTATTGAAAATAAGGTCGACTTTTGCAGCGGAATCGATATCCCGAGAATTGGTCGCAAACACTTCAGTCGCCATAGTAAATTCTATGAGAAATCAAGAGCAACTGTCATGGACTCATGGGAGGTCAAGTCAGCAGACAACAGCACAGAGTCGATTGATCGTGCTGAGCAACCAGGACAGTCAATATTGACTGAGGAAACTAATGAGGGATCTGGACCAAATAGGACGAATTTCACATACAAATTTTTGTGTGAGCCCGTCCAGAACTAGTCGCTATTCCCTCCCACGAGTAATTTACCCGACCGGGAACGCGCTGGATTAGGAGTGCTTTCAACCTACGCACCTGGCACCGGCAATTAGGCCATTTATCATACAATACGCTGGGCCGTTTGGCAAGCAGGTGTTTGACAAGGCATTTGTGTAGGACCCCTCCCGCCCCTTCTCTCTTTTCTTTCTGAGGATGACCCGTCACTGATTACTTTCTCTCTGTCTGATCCTCATAGGTTGAGGAGTTCGTCCTGCGCTCAAGCCGGGATCCAGCAGATAATTCAAGGTCATTGACCACCGGCACCTATACAGAGCATGTGGTGCATGTAGGTGTTACCTTTGTGCTTTGAACGCATGATGGCCGCTGACCGAAGACTTCCAGAGCAATATATTCCGCAGTTGTTCCGCACGGCCATCACCGGTATCCTTCCGTCGTGCGCCAGAATAAAGTCGGCAGTCGTTGACGGCACCAAAGTTTTTACCAATTAGCAATCGCAGATCTCTGCACTCGGCGCAGCCCGTCCATTCCCTTGGGCAACTCGTTGATCCTCAATAACCGGCTGTTCAACGCCATTGGATCTACCAAAATCGGTATCCGCTCCTCCACACTGATGGGGACGTCAACATCATGAAAGGACGCATTTTCGATTTTCTCCTCAACTCCGAGATCCTCACATTCCGAGGCAAAATCGCCAGTCCCATGGACTCGAGACCCTTTAACACTTATGTCAAGGCCGCGATAAAGGCGGGGACAGGAGAGGAAAATTCCCTGAATGCATTGCGCTTTGTAAGATCCTCTATGACGATCGACTCGGGCCCGGACGAAGGAGAATTGTAATAATGTGAGGTGGTGATCGTGAATCTGCCATTCGCCGTTCTCTTCCCAGGAGACGAGTCGTTCAAGCTCTCGACTTTACAGATATGGACGGCTTTGTAGGACCGAATAACGATGTTTTGTGTGTGTATATATATATATATATATAATAAATATTATGCAATTGTATCAACATCTAGATCTACACGGAGCAATGCACCTTTGCGTGGTGGTTAGTTGAGCTTCTAGAGTAGTATGGTAGAATTAGGGTTCACAGATTCTGATCCTAAAGAATATATAAAGGCGGCCCCGTTCCCTCCCTTCTCTCTCTCAACTTTTCTCTTCCCCGCTAGATGTTAGATTGAACATGATCCCCCACCCACTACGCTCTTCATCGACATCCCTTTCCAGAATTCTCCGTTTCTTGTCCTCCCCGATCTATCTTAGACCCCAAACCATCACCTATCCGTATCCAACGACCGCGTGGCTGGGCCCAGCACCAGTATCCAAACCTCACATGAGAATTACCCTTAGTTTCCTCTTTACCACCGCAACCAGAGTGAACGCCACAGATGGTCGTCCATCACCATTTACCTTTTTGGATCTCCACCGAGCTACCCCTATAGCGAAATTGCAGAGCTGATGCAGGATGCCGGCCATTACCGGTGGTGCTTCACCATCTACCGGACCACCTATGAGGATGAAGAACTCTGGAATTCCTTTCTCGCGAGAATGCAGCAGTCCGCACAGGAGTGCCTGGTATATTAGCGTCGCTGGGAACAGCTGGGGCCTCTCCTTACCTGGACGATTATCCAGGATCCCGATGGTTTGAATCATGCATCTCGGGCCACCGTCCGGTCGCATTTCCAAGAATGGATCCAGAGCACAAGCAATACCCGAGATGGTGAAGGCGCAGAGCGTGCTCGTGGCCATGGCGCTCCCCAGTACGCGTATTGTTTGGTGGTGCATACCAATTGCCTCAAGAAATACCGCGCCGTTCGCAACTATATCCAAACCTTTATGAGCAATGATGTGTCGATAGTGATGATTCCGGCCCACTGGAACGCCAACGATTATGATGGTCGATGGATCCCTGAAAAAGATGAGGAGGAGGATCGAAAATATTTTAACTTCCCTGAGGTGGAGGGCAGTACCAGCCCTCTACTGGACTGGATGTTGGTCGACCAGCGCTTTTTGGTTAGGTTGTACTATCACTACTCATTTCCGGTTGGTATAGTACTTATGTGCGGCCGCCTCGCGTGTATCCGGACCCGACAGATGATAAGTGGAAGATTCGCGGATAGTGACTCCTTTCTTCAGGTGGTTCTGCTTCTGTGTTCAAATAGATCATGTATCTCTAATCGTTGGTATTGTTCCATGTAGCGTGAATTGTCGAGATACAGTCCCATTGAGTGGGCTGGAGTCCCGTTCCTTGCGCATATTAAATCAGCCAGTGATCCAGGACGACTCTGTTGATGGCACGCGACGTGTCGCGCTAGGACCCAGGATGTGAGGCTATACGGAGGCAGACGGATGCTGCCACGCGATCGGTTTGGTTGGCGATGGTGGTGAGGCGCTTAAATACTTCTTTCTCTCCCACAAAGTGTTCTTTTAGTTGCTCCCGGATGCCCTGGAGTTCGTATTCGAGGGACGAGAGCGTAGTTTCATTCCTGATGCATTTAGCAAATGCACAGATCGCCTCCGCCAATTGAACGAATAGTTTAAATGGGGGACTAGAGTCCTTTCCCTTCACAAAAAGCTTCAAGCCCGGATACCTGCTTGATTAGTTTCTTCGTATAGGATCATATATAGTTGGGGTTTTCTCATCTAGGTCGAGCTCCGGCCACGGTGGCCGCTTCGACCCCTTCGATTTCAATTTCCCCATCGCTGCGCGCAACGACGAGGATTTTGAAGTCGAAGACAGGTCCTAGAGGATAGGTTTCGGCCCGCGGAGCTTAATTTTCGCAACGTGGGTGCTGATTCGTGGTTCTAATCAAGTTCAAGGAAAGAGAGAAGAGAAGTGAACATGTCTGTCTATTACATTCTGGTAACTTGTTGTGTCTAAAGCTCTATGTCTACATACATGCTTATGGCATTGAACATTATGATGCTCAGGGGCAATATCGATCCGTCAGCTAGGTCTATTATTGATCACACCATGGTAGATACCCCATAACAATATTTAGTTTTCCTCCCAAAGCTCCACGCAGCAGTCGCAGCGCTGATGCTGGTGTACCAGGGCAGAAGCACTATTCGTTTCCAATATGTACTTTCGTATATCCTGGTTATTTCAGGATAGCGCGCCGAACTCCCCTACCGACGACCGGAACAGTGGTGTTTCCACATATTGGAAATATAGCTTGCACCCTTGGTTCACCTTATTGGTTTCAGCAACGAGATGGCGCGGGTTGATATTGCTATCACAATTTATTAGCCTACAATATTTATTAATTTTCTAAGGCTCAAAGCTGGGTAAACTTACCGTGCAGTCTTCGCCCCAAGATACGTGATGTGGTTTATATCTTGTCCAGAACGCAGGCGCCCTAATAGGCTTGATAGGTGACTCAGTGTACGAGATACTTCGTGCTGTCAATCCGGACTAGATACTCACTAGTTAGCCATGATATGTATATATTCAAAATGAATCTAGAACTCGAAATCAGATTTCGTACTCTGCGAGTACTGGCCATGAGTGGCCGCGTACGGTGAGAAGACTGGGGAGGCTGGCTAGATAGGAGGCGTAACGCAGAGCGCCAGGTGTTCCTGCGCGATCAGGTGGCTATTTACCCGCCGGAATTGATCATTCTGCACTAGCTGCTGGACCGCACGGTCTAGCTGCTCTTGCGACAACAGGTGTCTTGGAGGATGACATGCTTGAATGAATGATGGTTGCATTGAAGTTATCTAACTAGCTGGCTACAGAGGAGGGGTGAAGACCTCGGCGGTGAGCTAAACCCCATTGGGCAGCAAGGCGAGCTGAGGTGTACGCTGCAATAGGTCTTTGTCTCTCCGGCTAGGTCTAGTTAGAAATGTCCCAGAACATAACGTTCCAGGTTTAGGCAGAAGTATTACCATCAGACTATCTATTATCTAATCCATCAAATGATACAATCCGTATGAAGCTATCGTCTTGTGGTAAGACCTGCGCATGCAGAATAAATGGCTACGCCTTCATCAAATACGAATACGAGGATGCATCCTTCGGTGGCTGTGCGTATCACACCTTGGTTGCATCCTTTAAATGTGTTTGTCTTTCGCAAAATAAAACCTCCTGAAGAGTGTGAGGGTTTCTCTAGCTTTCAACTACTAGATTCTCCGTACACTATCTGGCTATCTTCATAATGGATGCTTTGTACCGCAAAAAGGATCACAGCAAGAGGTATGTTAAATTATGTTTTTATAGAAGGAGAGAGATGGAAAAGAAGAACAGTTAACATCGTTAGGGTATACCCGCTCGATACACAATTACAAGAAGGGCAGGAAGAAAGGATGTTTCAACTGGCCCTTCCTCCTAAAAAGCATCGAAAGCTTCGCCTCTCCCCAGCACTTATATTGCAAGTGCAAGAATTATCTGATGTTAGCCGACCGCGTCCACTTCTTGATATCTTACGACCGTCCATATTTATGACTGGAAAATTCTATGGTTTTCCTAAGCCAGCTGCGAGAGACATATATGTCACTCAAAGGGAACCATACGTACAATCTACGAAGGAAGTAGAACAAAAAATTATATCGCCTGGTTCCGAATCTGATGAGAACGACGATTGTGTTATTGCCATGATTTGTCGTACCAATTCGAAGGCGGGCAAAGCAGATGTGCTATTTCGTGGAGGCCAACATTGGACAGCGATGACTCTCTCTCCTGGTGAATACCAGTTTTTCGATGTGACTAGCACTGATGGATCCACTGTAGCTTGTTGGAAGCGACAGAATCGAGTCCGCTTCGGCCACGTCGGAGATGTCCCAGGAGACCTAGCTGTGAATGGTGGTGCTGCTGCGACGTTTGTCTTTGAAGTTAATGACCAGAAAGCCCGTGAGACTTCGACTATTGCCGCAATGACACAGCAGAACGTTAGGATCTTCGATCTTAACCATCGTTGTCGAACATATCCAATTTCATCACACGATATGTCTGACTCGGATAGAAGATCTAAGTGCTTCATTGCAAGAAGTGATGAAAATATAATATCTTTGGCACTAATATCCGGAGTCTGGGTCGCACTTCAGGAGGGTTGGGTCAATGAATAGTTAAAATATATTATGCCAGATTCATTAAAAGAATAACTCCATTGTAAAAAAAGTATGCTGATTACAGAGTTTCCTTTTCACAGCTAACAGTCGACACAGTCGAGGAAGACTCATAAGCAGGAGGCGAAACCCCATGGCTATCGGGCTCAGTGAGTTGTTCTGTTACTGGGGTAGATTGTCTGACCGGGGAGAATTCTTTAGCCTTTCCAGCTGTCAAAGTATCAGATACCTCAGGACCTTTTTTATCCGGAAAGATATGAATATCGAGGTCACTCAGTGAAAGGCTCACTCTCTTTTCGGCACACTCGAGAATAATATTCGCGCACAGCTTATATGACCGACAGATGTTGAACGTGCAAAATGATGGTTCTGGATGCTGGAGCGAAATCTGCCCAAATACTTCGCCAATGTTGATCTGGTCAGTGAAAGGCACCCGCAAAGACCCTTTCAGCAAAAGATTCTGGGACTCTTCTATGTCCCCTGATAGAGCACCCATGAGGGATGGTGACGACCGGGCCGCCGTACAAGTTACTAGTGTAAGAGACACTGACTCCAAGAACACCGGGGGCACCCATGCGACTGTTGAATCTTCCATTAGGGGCTGGATCTCCAAGGTGCAAGCTATCGGTTCCGATTGACGTAGGCGACAAGAATATGTGAAAGTGACATGGAATTTAAACCGAGGAAGCTGGCTTGGTGAAAGCCACGATGCCATCTTTTCTCGAGCGTCAAGTTTCCTTCCTCTATTCTCAGGTAACAATAAGAGACTTTTAATTGTAAAAGCTTCCCTTCTGGATGTCGAAATATTGGTCTTCTCTTCGGGCAGCGCAGGTGGTATGAACGTTAGTGGTAATATCTCATGGAAAAGCTGTGACTTCCCCACAAGTATTCGCTGCATCTTAGACACTTCCGCCTGAATCTGATAAGACACGAGAGATTCGATTTCCCATAACTCGTTTTTGACGTTGGAAGTAAATGTTGGTGGTAACAAGTGCGTTATTTCGCTAGCGAATGGGATTCTTTGCGGCCACTGGCTTTTGGATGACCGGGGCTGCACATGCGTAGGAAATGTGAATTCGAAAGTCCATTCAAGTGTCTGAGGAGGCAGTATGCTGTCAACATGGAGCAAGATCCTCTCTTTCTCGAATAGCAAAGCTTTGCCGCGATAAGTTGCCCTAGGAGCGCCGGAATGTTTGACTTTCCTGACCTTGGTCTTGGCTTTCCCAGAAAGTGAGATTCGTATGTCTTTCACCTCGATCGGGCTGATGCACTCGAGGACTACTCGACCTCGAATGGTTTCCCCTCCGAAGTAAGCAGGTAGCGGATTGTCGAGATGGATTGTGAGAGGCATGGCTTCGTTCTGCTGTTCAGGAGGTTACTTGCCCTATGTACTGTAAGAGAGCTTCTCTCTGAAGGCGTTTGAGACAAGAGTTAGGGATGGAAAACGACACCGAAATAAGTGCGCACAAGGACCACAACATAGCAAGTCACGTCCCAGAATTAATTACTCCGTGTATCACCTTGCGTGTCTATTGATGTTAGGATCTTTTTTACGGCATTGCATATTTGCTGCTATTGGTGAAAGAATTCGGATGATCCACTACGACGCTCATTAATGCTGTTCCGCATTAGGAAAGTGACCCGTATTCGTGTTTAAAGCCCTGTGACTAGGGGTATTTTAAATGTCAAAATGTCATGACATTTTAGCCCCTAAATCGGACATGAAAAAAACGTCTGACATTTTGACATTTTACTAATAAATTAGTAAGGGGATCCGGCTCCTAGAATAATTAGATTAGACCCACTATTTGATTTAAGCGAGAATCTTGATTAATTTATTGGTGAAAATTATCGCTTAACTACCTATTTTAGGATTAGTATTAACAATGTGTCATTTTCCCCGACATGAAAAAACCAGGTTTGACAAACATTGACATATCAAGCCAACTTTTTCATGTCACCATCCATCCCTACCTGTGACGGGATGGCTCGGCCAGAACGTTGTCATTGTCACATGACTCCACCGATCGATAAAGGGATCCCTGAATAGGACTCCACCCTAACGATGTGTGGAGAATAGCCAAGAGGCGGCTTAGATTCCGTCCGTGGTTATCTCGGACTATGGTCGCCATCCAACATCTGCCTTGCAATATCGTCGGTCATCTGCCGTGTCTTCACGAACTCGGCGTACGTGGTATCTCTGTTCAAATCAGGCAGGCTCCGCAAAGACCATCCACGCATCTCCCATCAAACACTGTTTTCTGTGTTCTGTGTTGCTTACGATAAGATCAGGCACGTCAAGCCTCCACTGTACTCACTGTGTCCCGCAGGGATCCTGATCGGGCTGTGAGCTTGATAATGGACATTATTGCAAGTGGCCTTATCCAATGTGGAAAGCCCTGACCTAGACCGAGGCTTAGGCGCCACAGATTTTATCTTTTTATCATCCATACTCATGGCTCTCTCCACCAGACTAGTCTGGCATTGGGTTTCCGCGGATATTTTTCACAGGTGCACCCTCCCCAGATTCTTCTGCTGTTTCTCCTTGGCTACAACTTGCGTCGGGGTTAAGAGGTGGGTGTGAGCCTAGTAGTGATATATGATGTCTTCTGTTCAACAATGAACTCGTGGTAATGTCTGGTGTGACGGGTTAGGCCCGATATAGGGCTTCGGATGCCCTCAGCCAACCCATAGAGCTTCTTATCTCAACACCTAGGTGTTGAAATATCGCATTCTGCCACCTTTCACCGCCCTACTTATTTCGAGCCGTAGGGCTCGAAATGACCACGGACCCACGTTATTCCGCCCCGAGCTCCCTAGGTAAACAGACCCCTAGGAGCTACACCACCTCTTTCCCTTCCTTTCTTCAAGATTTAATGTACTCGTAGAGTGGCATAGCTAGTTGAATAAACTACTTTGAGACCGTTACATCTGGGAATGGGAATCGAAGCCGGAGTTCGCGGTCTCCTTGGCCTACCCATCTCATTGTTAGAGGTCGCGATCATTCTTCTCTCCTTGGGAGGGGAAAGGGCATAATTATCACTTAGTTTTCATTGAACTGCTTGCTTCATAGAAATTATACGGATGATGGCAATAGGCATTTTTTCTGGACCGAAGCTGGGCAGGCATGACCGGTGGATATTTCACCGCAGGATGTGATTCCAGCTCGTAACCGACACTAGATGAGGATGCTGTAATTTGCTGGTTTCCAGACCGCGGCAGGTACTGTCCGGTTAGATCATAGAAGAGAATCGTGGGACGGAGGAGTGTTATTTTGCTGTTCCTGCGGGGAACTCATATCGAGCCCACCAGTCATATCATACGGCTGGCTCTCCTAGGGGTAAGGGCATGAAAACCATATAACTAACCCCCTCTCGAGCACCGAGGGTGATGGCGCTAATTGCTGGACACTGTGAGAATCTGAAATATTCATCACGGTTCTCAGCAGCACTCGGCATAAATTTCGGTCGTTCTTCTGAACCGTCTCGACAAGATCAGAGACACTTTTCAGATCACGTTGTATGAGCCGGTGAAGAATCAATCGAGGTACTCCGCGGTCCTCCAGCATAGTCAGTAACTGGGTGCTCAGTTTCGACGTCTGCAAAGGTCGAGACCAGTCGATAAGTTCGACCTGCTGCAACTCTGGATCTAAGAGATCATCGGTCGAATCAGGGCTAGAATTGAGCTTGAAGAGAATGTGATATTTCAATCCAGAGACCCTTGTCCTATCCAGACTCCTCTAGCACCTCCAGTTCTTGCTTGGAAACAGCTCGGAAAGGGTCCTTCAATGCCAATTGCGATTTGAATCGTTTTTCCAAACCCCATAGACATACGTGAGCACCCATGATTCATTATTTGACGTCCTTGTATTTTGCCCGGAGCTATAATGACTTCCGTGGATCAACGCGTGTCGTAGCGTAAGTGCTCGACAGACCCATCCGGATTCGGAAAAATGGCTTGCAATCTTCCTGGCTGTTATTGTGCTGCAATGGTATCATTCAGTTGGATAACTTGCCGATCGACATGGGCGTATGCTCATGAGCTCTTTCGAAACGAGCGGAGATCGAGAACGGTGACGGGTGAAAATCTAAAAAACACAAGTCTATGCCCTTCTTTTCTTTCGTCGATATGGAATGGCCGCCACGTTCTCCCGGGAAGATGATGTTTTCCTTCAGCTAACCAGAGATCGCCGCATTTGCGATGTTCGGATAGGAAAGGAAAAGTGACCGCTAGGAATCGGTCCGATGTAAGACGACGAAAGAAACGGCACCCTTCTAGGAGTTTGAGAGGATTCATTCAAGTCAGTGTTGTAGGCGTGCAACGCGTCAAAGTCAATGGTCGCCCTGTTGGCAGACTGAGTTGTTTTTGGCGTAGCATTTTCATCAGACAATTGCTCTGTAGGCTTAGAGCCTGAGTTCTCATCCTTTGCAATATATGTGGAGGTGGATACGAGAGACTTGTTATAGTGCGATATTAACCACCGATATAGACCGAAGGTTCTGCCTCCAAGTCGACAGAATGGTCGCCCAATTGGGGCCCAATTGGGCTGGTACGGGCCGTGCCGCTGCCGATCCTTAGATTCTCAATTAGGCCCCAATTAGGATGCCCCTCATTGGGCTTCGGCAGGAACCGCAAATGGTTCTCGAGGTTAGAACTATGACCTAACCCAGGCTGGTGGACAGCCGCAGTACGCGAGAGAAGCGCTTATCTATAGGAATTTGTATAGTGAAGGGCTTGGTAGGTGTTATGCAGCGATCACATACTACTTCTCGCACTCGCGGTGCTGGTCGCAGTCGCGGACGAGGAGGCTTTTCCAACCCCCACAATAACCCTAAAACAGAACAGTCCTTCGAGGATGAAGATAGACATGTTATCTGGTGCTCATATCACAATGCAATGGGATCTCATTTCCCTTCACAATGCAGTTTGAGACCTGACCAGAACAGCACGCATGGTCAAGATCGCAGCAGGGGCACCGGTCGCGGTCGCGGCAGAGGAGAATATAACCCATCCTATACAGCAAATACTGGCACACCATCACGCGGCAACCTTTGATGTCCGGGCGGGCCAAGATCTTCTCATATGCAATAGCAAACTCCGACGCCTTCATCGCCCCGAACTGGTCCGCTGCAGCACCGGCCATCACGAACAAGCCGAGATAGATCTCGTTGAAGCGGACTCGTGTCCGCGTTGTCGAGGCATGCCACGTTCGCCATGGAGTATAGCGCGCCCTGTGTCATGCTGGCTGCTGCGCGACTCCCATTGTCTCCGCTTGCGCCTGTGCACAGCGTCCAGGTGCTTGTAGGGTCGTTCTGCTCGAGAAGATAGGGGATGGTCGCTTGATAGGCGACTGTCGACACGCATCAGTTCTTTCATACCTGTGGATTCCTACGGCATGGCCACACTCACAAAGGTTCGGCTCAAAATTGACCAGCATATGCTTCCTTAGCTCCTCCGTGGTGAGACCAAGTATGGACGTCGTGTCGAACAACCCGCCAGCTGCCCATCACACAATCACCCTTCTCCTCAGCCAAAACGCTATCATATTAACACTCCGATGAAGTGCAGACTCACCCGCAGCATAAACATGCTGAAATGCCGGCAGCTCTCACTTCCGCACTTTCTCGACCACATCCTTCACTCCCCGATCAGACATAATGTCCGCCTCTACCGTCGTGATGCCCTCGCGAGTTCCTACATTGCGGAACAGCTTCTCCGCCGAAGCCTGGTTGCGCACGATGGCGAGGACGTGGAGTTTGGAGCGCAGAGCGGCGTGGATGGCCGAGGCGCCGATGTTGCCTGTGGCTCCGACGATCAGGACGGTCTGCATTTTGGTTTGTGGTGGTGGTGATGGTCTAAGGTATGGTTGGGCGTGGGCGTTTTGAACACGGAAAGACAGTCCCGACAGATACATATATTCCAGCCGGCGGGCATAGTGTGAGGCCGAAGGTCCGCTGGACAGAAGCCATTTCTAGGCAACGACCTGTCTTGCTGTCATTGTTCTTCCTACGACCCACCGCTATCACTCTGCCGTTCCGTGTCTGCATCTCCGGGATGTAATCCGGCTTGCATGGCGTTCCCGAAGCTCGGGGAACCACCATCGGGATTCAGCGTGTTCGGACTTATGGACCTTTTTCGCCAGTTCCAAGTCCGCCGTGGCGCACATGTCGGAAACCTATAGCAACCCTTCCGCCAGAAGTACTTGACGGGTAGCGTACTGGACGCTACGTGAAGATCCTCGAAGGACTGCAGGATCACCGGACGAGAGTTAAGTTAACTCGCTTGAACCTTCCCTAACCATAGCAGATAGATCGATCAAGACCCAGATCCTGGGGCGTAACAGTATTCTAAACATGAGGAAAGAAAGGAAAGAAACAGCAGTAACAGCATGCTAGAGACGCTTAGTATAGGGAATCCCCCCCCCTTACCCGAATAAGATCTGCATAGGGTCCTAGGTCCTAGGATTCAGGAGCTCCGAGGTGGCGAGCTCAGAGGTCAGGTTTACCCTTGGGTCACGGGTCAGATCGGATGAATGCCAAG